>PVKU01006697.1:0-91373 GCA_004027475.1 Anoura caudifer
AGGTACAGAGAACAAGTAGCATAGATGGTAGGTAGAAAATAGACAGGGGGAGGGCAAGAATAGTGTGGGAAATGTAGAAGCTAAAGAACTTATGACACATGGGCATGAACTAAAGGGGGGAATGTGGGTGGGAGGGGGTGTGCAGGGTGGAGGGTAATGAAGGGGGGAAAATGGGACAACTGTAATAGCATAATCAATATAATATAATTTAAAAAAGAAAAAAAGAAATTAGTTTAATGTAAATACAAATTCTGCACATATCCTGACATCATCTACAGAAAGTTTTATGCTCTGACTCAGCAAGTGTGCGTTGCTAGAAGCCCCCAGTTGATAAGGATGCTGCTGATTCACAGACCACACCTGGAATAGCAAGAACTAAATGACAATGTCAACTGAATTTCCAAACTTACATGTTTAACCATTACATAAAATTAGCAGACTGGTAAGAAGAACCCCAAATAAGGGACAAAAACATGAGGGCACATACCCATGAAACTGGGAACCTTGAACTCCTAGATTCTGGTGACTGGCCTTGACCAGTGAAAGTATTCTGCAGCGGCAGGTCCCCCTCTGCCTGAGGAGCCTGCAGCGCCCTCCCACCCGTTACAAGTGCCTCGCTAGGGACCGCTGACCCTCCGCAGCCCCTGCCACCTCTCGGCATTTCCAGACCTATGACCAGACACAAGGCCTGGCAGGCCCCAAAAGACAAACCCCTGAGGAGGTGCACTACACACGGCAAGAATTACAAGATTTTGCCCCTTTCTAGCCACGAAAACTTGGGGAAGACATATGGGAAAGGATACTGAAGGTGGTGGAATGCCGGACGAAGCTGACTTTGTTGGCGTAGGGGCACTGAGCAGACTGTGGACTCGACACTTGGCTCAAGGAGCTGGGACCGGCTGTAACACGGCCTGGCTGGTTGACTGAAAGCTGGACCTAACGGTGACCAGCACTCAATGAGGCCGAGATGTCAGAACCTCTTTGCTGTGCTGAGGAAGAAGATGTTTGATGGATCAGCGAGAATAGGATATGGAGTGACTTTTCTAAGATTACTCAAGCCGCCCCTTCACCAGGCCCCTGGGAGGATCCAGAAAACACCCCGTTCACTGAGCAACAAGAAACACACTCCTGCAAGGAGCCCCGCCCCCCCACCCCCCACAGGGTTCTGTGGCGGCCATGCACCAAGGACCAGAAATGGAAGTCCTAACTCCTGCCATGGCGCTGGCTCCTGAGTTAGGCAGGGACCAGTGCAGTGGGAGCACCTCATCGCCACAGACAAGCTGGGAAGAGGACACCACGGTGGCAGCCGAGACAGCAGCCGGAAAAGCCTGAACAGCAGAGATCTTTGACATTGGCTAGCGAATCATCGTGTGCCTAGAACCAAAACAGGTGAGCAACCTACTAAAGTCTGACTTTCCGGGCTTTCCAAAAGAGGTCTTTTTTTTTTTTTTTTTTTTCTTTTTTTCCCCCCTTGAAGACCCAAATTGCATGTGTTCTGACTCTCAGAAATAGCTTACGGAATTCAGGAGATAATGGGTTTGCGCTCAGATTCTGCACCACACAATGCAGATTAGGCCCCCAAATCCACCCAGAGGTTCTTTTCTCCAGTTCCAGAACGCACAGCTGGAATGGACATCCTCAGCAACGGTCAGAGTCCCCTGCATTGCTTGTCTCCTCGCCCACAGAGCAACGGCTCTGACTGCAGGAAAGCCCGAGTCACAGCCACGAGAACGGCCTCTGCCCCCCAAAGGGTTAGGTGAGGTGTCTGCACAGCTGACAAGGGATCAATTATGGTGGCTTCTGGATTGTATCAACACAGCAAGCTGGACCCACATTTCCCAAAATCCCCTCACTATGTGACTCCAGGTTAAGGTGACCACAGAAGTCGTGGGTGAGATTTGCCATTTGGTGGGTGAGATGTCCATTTGGTAGGTGCTTACTGAGCACTCACAGTGGACTGGGTCATTTCTCTAAACCCTCTAAGTCTTCGCTGCTCATGTCCGGTCAGCAGACCAGCGCTGTAGCATCACCTACGAGCTGCCAGAAATGCACAATGTCACACGCAGCCAAACCTTACTAAGTCAGAACCTACGCTTGAACGAGATCTTCAGGTGATTTACATGCACATGGAAGTTCAAGAAGAGCTACTCTAAGTGACTTAACTCAGCCGAGGTCTATTTCTAGTTCCTGCCCAATCCAATGCCTGTGAGGGTGATTCTCCAGAGCAGCTGTCCTCCACACCATCAAGGTAAGAGAGAGCAGGGAAGACAGCATGGGTTATTTGGTGCCAGGTGCAGGAATGGCTCGGATAACTTCATAACCTCCAGCCCACACCCCACCGGCCAAAACTGAGTCACAGGGCCCCCATCCAACTGCCAGGAGGCTGAGATGTAGTCCCCTTGTGTGCCCACTATTGGGAGGAAAATCAGTAAGGTTACTAACGAACACTCTGATATCTCAGAAATACAAAAAAAAAAAAAAAAAAAGCTGAATAACGAGACGAGAGCCAAGGCAGAGCAGGAAAATTATGAGGTCCAGTAACAAGAGTCCTAGCTCTCTCCATGTTCAAGTTCTACAGCCAATGGCCAGCCAGTGGACTGGCTCACCCTCTACCAAGAGGTTCGCTCTTGATCTAACCAGATGTCAGGTCGAAGAAAGGCAGGCACAACCTGGCAAGCGTTTCCCAGCTATCCTCCTCCTCAGCAGCACGCACTGCTTTATAAATTCCAAACGAAACAAAGGTTAAGAAAGGCTTTCTCAAAGTTTATTAAAATCTGTAATTACAAAAAGTGATACAAGCTTGATTGTGGTGAAATTCAAAATATATAAAGCACAAAGGGATATCTTCCCCCCTCCAAACCCCGCTCTCTAGAAATAACCACATCAGAATTCTGGGATGTGCTCCAGACCTTCCTATACACACAAGCACATCAACAAATACACAAGATTTCATGTAAAACACACACACTGTTCTACAACGTCACGCCCAGCAGTGGGTGTGGGCATCCATTCACACCTGTAGAAACAGATCCACTTCAGCCGTAACAGCCAGATGGTGTCCTATAATATGGCTACACCGTAATTTAACAAGTCTTCCCTTTCAGCGGACGTTAAAATTCTTCCTTTTTTTTAGTTACCAAAAGGCTATGCTAAGTACCCTTGTGCATCCACTGTTATTTGTAGTTCCAACAGAATCCAAAAAGCAGAATCCAGAAAACACGGCACTCACAGTTTTGATACAAATACAAACAATCTGCCCTACAATGAACAGCACCAACCTACACTCCTACAGAAAAGTTCACGGATGCTCTGCGGTCCACATGAGTGCTTGCAAGGAACACAGCACACGCTTTTCTAGGGTTGTTTTTTGTTTGTTTGTTTGTTTGTTTAATATTTATTTTCAGAGAGAGGGGAAGGAAGGAGAAAGAGGGAGAGAAACATCATTGTGTGGTTGCTTCTCATGCACTCCCTACTGGGAACCTGGCCTGCAACCCAGGCATGTGCCCTGACTGGGACTTGAACTTGCGACCCTTTGGTTTGCAGCCCGTGCTCAATCCACTGAGCTACACCAGCCAGGGCTAGGGTTGTTTTTTTTATAAGAATTAAGTGAAGCAGCACACAAGGAAAGGCACTTAAAATCATGCCTGGCGTTCCTCAGGAAATGACAGTCGCAATATTCAGTCGTCCCGTATTGTGGTAACAAGCAAACGAGAAGAGTGCCTCTTACTTTCCCTTGACGCTCAAGGTTAATCACTCCACCTCCAACGACCGTGTCTGTGAAGAGCAGTCAAACCACAGGCCTCAGCCCTTTGCTTCGATTCTCTGAGGGAAGGTCAGAGGCAGCCCTGGGAGGAAAACCCTGGCTCTCCAGAAGACTTTCAGGAGGTCTCACGGATGGTAGCAACAGGCAGAGAAGACAAATCCAAGTGCAAGAGAAAAAGGAGCGTTCCAATAAGGACAAATCAATGATCCCTCAATCACAAAAGGATCTAAAATTAAAACCAGACAGCAGTTGGCAGGCGGGACCCAAAGCTGTGCCTGCTTTTGGGGAACTCAGGATGCCTTACCACTGGCGGCACACCGGGCCCTCGGTACCAGCAGATGCTGCACCGCCACGGTGAGGGGGCACCAGCCTCCATCCCTGCCCCCATGGTGGCTCTGTTCTTAAGAGAGCCCTCTGAGCAAGCACCAGGTTTCTGAAGAACAACAACTTAGTGCTATCCACACAAAGCAGGTCGCCCTCTCCTGTGGCATTCACCAAATGTCTCCAGGCTCAGGTCTCTGCCATCCAGCCCTTCCCCACACAGCTGTGCCAAAGAAAAGGAAGAAGCAGAAGAAACAGGGATTATAACTCCCACTCAAAGATAAAAATGGAAGTCAAATCCACGGAGCCCTTTCCCAACCCACCGTCTTATCCACCCTTCCTCTTTATTGTACTCCGAGTCCTTAGCCGTTGCCCAGGAATCTGCAAATCCCAACATCAAGCCAACCCTCAAGGTTCCAGCCTTTGAGAAGGTTTTCCTCGTCCCTCCATCTTCAGTCTCCCCCACTGCCTGCCCCCAAGAAGAATCTGTAACACAGTAGCAGTTCATCTGAGCCTGGTGCTCACATACTTCACAAAATCAACTCTAAACCCGAAGAATGCTCTTTACCTATTATTTGAAGACAGGTAAGTGCCTCCCTGTCCCCATGTGGCTCTTTCTACTCAGCCCTTAAACCCTGGGTTAGGCGGTCATGTGAGAATTCTGCCTTGGTCAAATCAATTCATTCCAACACCTAATATTCTCGGTAACTTCACTTATTCAGAAAAGTCATCTAACACGTAAGCCCCTCAGCCTCCTGATCATTTCAACCGTCTTTCTTGTGCCCCATCTCAGCTGTGCCCTGTCATGCCCTGGACCTTGCGGTACCAGCACATACACTAGTTCTACAGCAAATAAATGTCAGCTCCTCCCACTCTCAATCACCCGGTCACTCCTTCGATGACAGCACCGGGTCCTCCAAGCCACTGATTCCAGCACATTTATGGACCATCACCTTCCTCATAACCTCAGTCCTAGCTTAGAAATCACAGTCTGTGATTACGCCCTCCCTAGCCAACAATTTCAACTTCCTTCTCACCTTCTCTCTGTGTGGTACTAACCTGGTAACCCCAGTTCTCACAGTCCAGCAGCTGCCACTGGGAAAGAATAAAGCACGAGTGTGCTGTCTGCTGTCACTTTAAATGAATGACCGCAACTCTTCTCAGGAAGTCTCCAGGCTCAGGCTTCTGCCACACAGCCCTTAAGTGGACCCTCAGGGCTTCCCAGCGATCCTACCACGCTGCTCCTACCACGCTGCTCGAGCCAACTCCTCTTCTCTCCTGAAATACTGCAAACCGTCTCTTCCCTGAGCCTGAGTCACTCAGCAACCACTTCCCAAGTGTCCCCAAACCTTTCAGTCACCGCTGTTGCTTCCTCTGGCACCTATCCTTCTTACCCCAGCAGGTATTCCCACCCGCCTCAGCCCAGGTTCGCTCCTTGGCCAAGATGGATTATAGCATCTCACCGGTGTTTCTCCCCCTTATATTGCCTGGTCATATTTACCCACACTGTAACTCAAAAGGAGCCGCTGTATTTTCTATAACTGATCTCACTGTCTCGTGAACATCAATTATAGAAAACATGGTGCTGTTTTTCTATGATTAATCTAATCCTCATCATGAACACTCACCCTAGTAAACAGCCAGAAACTGAAAATTTTCCAAATAATATATCAGTCTCTTCTGGTTAATATTCAGACATGCAAGTTTAACTCTTTACCAGAACTGACGTAAATAGTTGCTTTCAGGTAAATTTTTCTCCATACCGGGCTTATGGGACATTCTTAAGGTGGGAGGAGGACCCTGGATCTTGGGGTCTGTGGGTCCACACTGGTCTCTGCTGCAAGGAGGCGATTAGGTCCCCTGGCTGGACTGCTGTCACCCCGCCTCTTGGGATGTCACGATGGCTCCCATCTCCGGTACCCACGATCCTGACCTTCAGTCCAGAGTCACACAACCATGATGCCTGCTGCTGATCCCCCAGACCTCCAGCTCCTCCGCACCCCTCACCGTGGTATGAAGGCATCTCAGAACGCCCTGCTACCGGGGATTCACCCATCCATCCACTCCCTTCTTCCACGGCTGTGCTCCAACCCCCAGCACGGGCACAGCTCTCACCGACACAACTATCTCCTCTCAAGACTCCAAATAAGGAGCATTGCCAAGGCCTTCTGCTTTTACCGTCCCCTCAAACCATTAACCACGCTCACCTCGACCCCACAACTTTGGCCAGACAGACTAGGTCAGAACATGTATTCTCACAGTCTGTTTTCCCTACCTCCGTTCCCCCTTCTTCCCACAACCCACCAGAGCTGAGAAAGATGGACTCTCCACTTCCCACTCACTCTCCTTGCTCCTGAGAGGCACCAGGCCTCAATTCGGCCTTAATGATGGAAGAAATAGCCTCTTCATCCTACAGAAGAATCTGTCATTAGAGTTTTCAGAGGAAGCTCTTGATGTGGAAACTGCAGACAATTTGGAAGTTTAGAAAACCGAAAACAATCATACAGTGACTTAAAAATCCCCCAAAATATTACCCCTTCACGACTTCGACAGTTAGAGCCTCCTGTGTGCTGGGCGAGTCTGGCATCCCTCCCTCCCTCCCTCCCCGAGCGGGGACTGGGGGCCTCACAGTGGAAGCTTATGTGCCACATTTGCCAAAACACACAGGTAACACAAATAACCCCTCTGTCAATGTTTTGAGCTCCTTCAAACTAAAAATGTGTGCAACAGCAGAAAAAGGATGATAAACATTATCTCAGGTGATGATTTGTCATTTAATCTTTCCTCAATTCACATAATTCATTTTCTTTTCCAGCCACATGAAAAACAAGAAGCCAATCCTTAATGACAGGGGGGGAAAGGCAAGAAAAGCCATGAAGCAGGTTCGAGTTTCTCTTTAATAAAAATAAACACGCAAGACCCGCGGACGCAGACAACGGCATGGTGATCACCAGAGGGAAAGAGGGCTGGGGAGAGGCAGAAGGTGCAGGAGGGATAACCGGTGATGGGAGGAGACTTGACTTACAGTGGTGGACGCACAATGCAAGATGATGGACTGTACAAGGGCACACCTGAAGCCCATACAATTTTATTAACCAATGTCACCCCAACAAATTCAATTAAAAAGTAAAAATAAGTAAGTAAATAAATAAATGGGAGAACTAAAGCACAAATCGAAACGCCCCAAGGCCAAAGGAAATCAGGTAGATTCTGACAGCAATAAATCATTTCAAGACTAATGAAGTAATTGCAATAAATATCTGTTCTTTTATATTATTTATCTGGTTCTCCTCCCCGCCCCCCACCCACCATGGAACTGTTGTAAATTGTCACAAACTAATATTGTCATTCCATTTCTTGATTCAAAAGGAAGGAAGCAAAGGGCAATGACAGCTAGAGGACAATTCAGCTACACATTCATAATACAAACCAAGAGTGTAACATGTGCATTGGGGCCATAAAAATTTCCAGATGCAATCTCTGCTCTCAAGAAGTTCAAAACTGATGATGGCTAAAGAAGCAAATTGTACTTACAAGGTGACAAGGAACAAAGAAACTGTACCCCATGATGATAGACTTTCAAAAATGGTAGAAAACTACATGAGACAATGCATCGAAGTTTGATTTCTCTAACACTATTTTAGGGCTGCAATGATTCCCAGCTAGGCACTTCAGAGACCCAACCGCTGAAGACAAACTGTTCAACAGAACAAGTAAATTATAGCAAGTACAAATATATTTTTGGTATAAAGTACTAGTAAACAAGCACTTGTTAGTTTAAAAAATCCATTTACTTGCTTCAGTTTTTGTTTGGATCTTGGCATTTACTTATATCCCCTTTCCTATATGTTTGATGATCTTTCCACCACGTGAGTATCAGTGGGAAGTAGAGCCTGTCTTTTCTTAAAAGCCAAAAAGGCCAAATACTCACCTTCTCAACTTCCCTTGCAGCCAGGGTGCAGGCAGTGACCCTAAGCCTGACCCCTGCAAGGCACCCACTGAGGACCCTGAGTCAGAAGCTAACGTCACAAAGAAGCCAGGCAGAGAAAGCAGTAACTACTGTCCCAAGCCGCAGCCACAGAGGCAGTGGCAGCGTCCAGTGTCGTCGTGTTGGTGACACACACCGTACAACCCAGTATTTCCAGGCAGCATCGAGAATGACGTACTCTTGGGTCCCAACCTCAAGTACTTCCAAAGCACCATTCTGACTGTGGAGCTTCCCTGGGTTCCTGCCCCCTTTCAGAGCCATGCTTCCTCCAGACTTGACTTCAAAGCAATGCTGAGAACTCTTCTGTAGTCTTCCACGAAGTGCTTTTTTTTTCTTTGCTTAACTCATTACAGTTCTTGCTAATAAGAAAAATGAGCGATAGACAGCAGTGATGAAAAATATGGTAAATCAAGAAAGATCCCAGCCACAAACAGCTGGACGTGCGCAGTCAGTTTCGGAAAATGGATAATTCCATGTCCTATGATTCAAGTCCAGCTCTGACAATCCAGTGAGTAATTTGTCATCAAGTCTTCATTCCAAAATTTTTCTATTCTAACTACTAAATAACTTGGCAGTCTGATTTTATCTGCAAGATGATCCACATCTTCTCCATCAATTAATACCACAGGAAACAGCCAGTTCTCTGCTTTGGACTCCATTCAAACTGCAGACACAGCCCCAAAGGATTTAGGATGAAGAGCACAGCTTTCTCTAATTTTCTTGAATGATAATCAAAGACCTACAACTGCCAACATTGGGACTTTAGGAAAAAGTCAAGTCTTGAAAGGAATGAATGGCTTTCAACCGCACAGTTTACAAAAATTTCAACGCATTCTCTCAATAGATTTTTGTTGTTGCTGTTGTTATGTTTACTTCAGGAAACAACAGATACGATTACTATTTGGTAACTTTAAAATACAAAAATTAAGTTCCTCAATTATGAATCCAATAAGGGCATAGTAAGATTAATGGTCCAGCTACTGATTTGAGCTTTGCACTTACCTCCTCACCTCCACTCACCCAAACCCCAGGCTAATGGGTCTGGAAGAGCAGTGATGGGGGGGCGGGGGGTACAGCCCCTCTCAAATGGAGCTCTTCTCCTAAGCATGTAATAGGAGCTCAGTAATATTTTGTTGCTTGAACATAATTCCTATGACTGTGCATATATATTACATATTTCCATAAATCGCTTTCACATAACATTTTTCATTGGCTCAGGGCTTCCAGCCATATAAAACACTTTCACATGAATTCTCACATCTAGATTAGCCTTACCTGCACAGCCTTTAAACGCAAAGCACACCCCGGAACTCAGCAACCTAGGCTCCCACAGCAGAGTGTTGCCACAGCAGAGTATTTCAGCACTTCGCGTACATTGAAATTAACTACGTCTCTCGCTTATTTACTCCTTAACGAGTCTTAAGAATGGGACGTTCACCTTCAGGCAAAACTCAGAAAGAGTCCCCTCAACACCAAGATTCTTCCGCCTCCTGCAAGCCAAGTCCTCTCCCAGAGGAGCATCAGCTGGGAGCCTGATTTACACCATCCCCCGCCAATTATGATTTCCACGGCCACACTAATTAAGCACGCCGCATAGGACACAGACTTTTGTTCCCCAGCGCGTTTACCCCCGGCCCAACGCTTCCCCTTAAGCGTCTCACCGGCTCCCCCCAATTCCTACAGCAGCCCAAGGGGTGTGCGTGTTAGCAGCTCCAGCTCCGCCGTGCAGAGACCTTGCCGGGATGGCCCCAACACCACCGCCCCCGCCCGGCAGCCGCGAGGCGTCCCCAGGACCCTCATGAGAGTAGTGCGGGGCTGGACTCCTCTGCAGCACCTACGAGCTCCGGTGCAGCCACGGCCAGGTGGAGTCCCGGGGCGGGCTGTACAGCACTGATGGGATTCAGGTGGGCGAGGGCGCCCCATACGTACCCGAGAAGGCAGCGGTCGCAGACGACTCCACGACTCCCCTTGCACACCGTGTACGCCAGGGGATCGGAACGGAAGAGCAGCTCTCCCGGGCGAAGCGGCGCCAATGCGCGGAGCCCGTTTCCCCTGTCGGTGGTGCTGAACTTTTCCACCTTCAGTGGCTCCATCCTACCGCAGCTCCGCACCTCGGACCGCAGCCGCGTCCCGCCGCTGGCTCCTCGCGGGCTGCCGGGAACCGCGCGCCTGCGCCCAGCGCGCACACGTAGGCCGAGGGGCGGGGCAGGAGGGGCCTCTGAGCGTGCGCAGACGATGTCCCAAAGCCAGCCGGTGTCCCCAGAGTGAGCGGGACGCGGGCGCTCGGGTCTGACGCGTTGGGCCGCTGGAGTCCAAGGCAGCTCCGCGAGGAGACGCGATAGTTTTCCCCCTCCAGTATTTTCTTATGACAGTTTTACTGCAGACTAAAAGTTGAGAAAACAACGCAATGAACGCCTTTATACCTTTCACCTAGATCAAACAATCCTTGGTATTTTGCCATTTCTGCGCATTCTCTCTCCGTTATGTCTGCAGGTATGTGTGCGTATATGTGTATTGTTTGAGCCACTTGCAAGTAAGTTGTGTTCTTGAATCACTGAAAAGTAAGTTGCAGACATAACATTTCACAACTAATACTTTTACATCATAACATTTCTTCTTTGAAAAGCAGTAACATTCATTTATTCAAGAAATAATTACTGGGCACTCACTGTATGTCAGACTCTGTGCGAGGCACTGGGAATATGATGAAAAAGAGGAAACAATACCTGATCTCAGGGAATTTATAGTGGAAGGGGTGTTGGAGGGGGAGGGGAGAGGCAGCTGAGGGGGCAAAAGAACAAAAACAAGCAAAACAATTTCAACGTGCGTATCTCAGAAGTTTGTTCCTGTATATTGCCAGGTACTTTTCTGTAACTTGTTTTTTTATTCACTTGTTGATGACGTTTGTTGTGCAGAATATTTCCTAATTAAATACTGTAACATGCATTTCCTCAGATAAGAACAATATCCTAAAAACGGCAAAATCATCATCACACTTAAAAAGTAATTCTATACTAGCAAGCAAAAACCACTCACTTTAAGATTGGCCTTTGTAACATTTTTTAAAAACCAGGATTCAATCAAAGGTCCTTTTTCTTTCTCATGAATTGACTTTTTTTGTACTTGGACTAAACTAGGAGTCTTGTAAAATGTTCTCCATTCTGTATTTGTCTGGCTGTTTTCGCATGGTGTCATTTAACTTGTTCTTCTGTTCCCGGTATTTCCTATAAACTGCAGGCTAGATCTGGACATTAGAGTCCAGATGCTTGACTTGATCCAACTGTTTAGCAAAAACATTTTACAACTTATACTGTTCATTTATGATCACATCACATCAATCTTAAACGTGCATAATGTGTCACTATTAATAAAACTAAGTTGATTAGTTGGTTAAAGTGGTGGCTGCTGTAAGTCTTTGTTATAAAAGTACACTCTCTGGGGGGACACTCTGGTGCTGTAAGAATGCCCCGATTACAACCTGTATCACACAATACGACATAATGCCATACCTGTAACATCCTATAATGAGAATGGCATATTTAGTAACAGAGGATCTCGGTTCTTTTTTCTTAGTAAAAGAGACTCATTTAACTATTGTGAAATGGGCAGTCCTGCTTTCCAGAATTCTTAAATGTTAAATTACAAGTATCAGGTTCCAGATTTTCTATACAAAGACTGCTCAGAAAGTGTAAAGATGACTGACTTACTATTTTTCAAGGTTGCCTAGGAGGAGCCACATTACCGTTTAGATTTCTCGTGCAAACAGAAGCCCAGAATTCCTAGGCTCTTTGTCCTATCCTGCACTCAACAAATTGGGGGGGGGAGGGGTTCTTCTGTATGAAAACAGTAGATGGAATGTATTTTAAAGAGAACTGGAGGATGTTATCAGAATTCATGAGATATGGAGTTGAGAGGATTCTATACCATAAACAATATGGGAATCCTGGGTAGGATCCTGAGACTGACCATCATTTTCCAAAATTTGATGTTTTCAGGGAAAAAAATTGGCTAATTGGCCAATTACTAATTGACTTTACAGTTAGCTTTCACAAGGAATCTAAATTGGATTTCTAAACTACACAAAAATCAATGCTTTCTCACCCTATTCGTTCCATTACTTTCATATCCTTGCTTTTAATGAGCAAATTAAAACCAAGCACATAGAATGTTGTGCCCAATTCCCCATAAACTCTAATTGAAGGTTTAACATACTATTTTATTAACAAGAGGTAAATAGTCGCTATAAATGTTTAATGCAGAATTACCCAGCAGTGTAATAAACCAAATGAAATTTAATCAAGAATCACTGGATTATTTTAAAAGTCTATCATATGTCTCATCGGGTAACTAGAATTGCTATTTCAAGCCTTAGAATGGTGTAAATAATATACTGATATAATATGGAACAACAACAAAAAGAAACTTTTATTTTTTTATTAATCCAAAGGTGCAGGCTTGTGTCTTGGAGGTCACTAACCAGAGTCATCACTTCGGGAGTGAACATGCTAATTTCTATTCTTTAGATTCAGGAGAGTCCCTATGGCGATGTGGGAACGGGAGGCTATTGATGAGTGCCTTTAAGATAGTGTTTGTAGTAGCGCTCTTGGTTGAAAGTGAGAATTCCATCCCAAACTAGTTTTAACAAAAACGGAAATTGGCTTCAGGCATTTGCTTGGCTTTGGACAAGTATTTGACGTAGGGTATGGTTAGAGCCAGGGGCTGAAATGTTATCAGAATGATGTCTCCCTATATCCTTGTGTTAGCTCTGCTTTCTCTATGCTGATTTCACCCTCCAGATTTTCCTTAGATGGGGGCAAGAAAAATTTTCCTCCCTTTAGAAGATGCGCTTTTCATAATATATTGTCAGATGAGTATAGAATATCACACATAGGTCCACATAGTCAAAACCTTTTCATTTTGCACATGCAAAACCAAGGCCCGGATAAATAACTCGCTAAATACCATTCTGCAATTTAGTGATGAAAGAACAAATGGTGACATTCTGTAATAACAGAACTTCCTTCTACCCTAACATACAGCATGCCTGTTTTGATGCCCATCACCTTCGAACTCAGACTGCATTCTTAGACATTCTAGAGAAAGTCACACATATTCCAAAGACAGACACCTAAAAAGAACCTTAAATGCCACTAAGAAGGTCTCCTGTTCTTGGTAACTCAAGCTCTTCATTCTCCTAGACATCTTTAGTCACCATGAACTTACCTAGAGCTGACTGTATGGGCAACTATTTCACTCTTCTAGTGAGAAAACTTTCCTTCAGATACCTGGCCATGTTCCCCGTATTCCATTTGAACATTCTGCTAAGTTCATCAGGTTTTAGGGGATTCAGAAAGACCAGACAGGTATGTTATCCTCAGCCACCAGTCACCAGGAATCACTCCATCTCTGGCACTTCAGTACCAGGGTGTAAATGACTTCACACTGGCTCTCTAACGCTTGCTTCAATATTTCAACCATTTTCTTCCTGTTACTTTCACATTGCCTGACTCCTGTATGAGTTTGAGCAGGGGAGCAGATGCTAAGACAGGATGAGACACGTGAAAGGATTTTAGAGAAGGAAGCAGAAGGCATGGCGTTCTGATTGGAGGCCTGACACTGGAAAGAAAAATTGAACAGGCCATCCCGGGCCACAGTGAAATTCCAAGCTCTAGTCACACCAACGGAGTCCGTAAGCCACAACTGCCCGTGGGAATTGTGTCTGTCACCAGAGGAGCCTGCCTTCTCCCAACCCCACCCTGCCCAACACACAGCCAGTAACTGTTCTGCGTGGAACTCGAAATCAGGTCCACTTCAAGATTAACACCCTTCCTTAGATGCCAGTTAGGGCCTGCCCATACCTCCGTGCTTAATCATGGCCTGGGAACCACCTGTAGGAAGTGCAACCTCGGCATAAACACTGTGGTGGACCCAGGGAAGAAGCTGGAGAGGTCAGTCAGATCCGGCCACACCCCACTGCCTTCAGGCAGCATCCCTCCCATCTGAAGGACGTTTCATGTCACACTAAGGCCTCACTCTTTAAGTAATGGCAACCACTCTGTGCACAGACCTGCAGGCTCATCTCCCGAATACGCGACTTTCATTCATCTAATCGTCCGTGTTCTCCGTTGCTCCCGTCCTAAAATGACTCAGTAGTGTGTGCTACCACTATAAATTTGGTCTCTATCCTTAGCTAGTCCCTCTATATTATTTAGTGACCCTCCTTAACTCCATTTCTCCCTTAACTCCCAAAGCAGTTAACAAATGTGTTCTTAAGTCCCCTCTTCCACTTTGTCTGAAGTGACACTGCCTGATATTCTGAGCATATTACCGGTAAGGCATTAATTCATATTTATATCAGAATCCATACTCAACTCCTTTTATCTAGGCTAAGAGCAAAATGTGCTGCTCTGGTTTTTGAAGCCCATTCCCTTTTCGAAAAGCCATCAGTTAATCCCGGTGAACTACATTTAAAATGTTTCTCAGCTGACATTCTTGTAACCTGGTAACAGAAATTTAGGCTTAAAGCATAGGACTAGGAAAGAAACAGGGAGAGAAGACAGACAAGATGACACTATAAAGATAAGATTATGTAATAGCAGGATAGGAATTGTAAGAGAAAGAAAAGGATTCAGATCTTCCAGCCGGACTGATTTGTAAACCAGTGACAATAGTAGGGAAGTCAGAAAGTTACTAATTTGCCTTAGATATTATGAAGTGCTATAACAGCAAACAAATCTAATCCAGGAGATTGGGTATTCTCAGCTAAAATCCAGTACCTTCTTCAATGATCTACGAAAATGATCTTCTTAATTTCATTTAGGTTCAGGTAAAGGTCTAACTTCACATAAACTTTCTTGGTAGAACAAAAATGCAAAAGGCTTTTGAATAACAGACTGAATTATTCACAATGTATATTGACTATACATGACAGAATTTAAAGTGAGTAAGTTAGGGTCAATTTTATGTTTCATTAGGGACAAAAAAAATCATAAAATCTTATTTAAAATATTTTAATTTCTAAAAATGCTTAAACCATAATAAAATTTAATTTATTTCATTGCACAGTATTTGTTAATACTTTCAACAAACTGAAAAGTAAAACAAACCACTTAAATCAGCTGTATTTACTTTCTAAGCTTAAAACTGTATAAACTCTGCCCCCCTGGAGGATGCAAAAATCAACAATGAAAGTGGATTATTTAAATTAATACAATGTAAGTGTTTGGCTAAAAGGACTTTTAAAACTAAATTTCATCTGGTAACTCCATACAACTACTGGCATGTTGACAGTAGACAGAATTTAAAACAAAACAAATCTGAGCTGATCAAATCCACAGTTAAGGGAAGTTCTAATTTTTTTCTGTGGTGAATGAAATAGCAGCCATTGTTTTACCCAACGTCCTAATGGTGTCAACCTCAGAAGAAATGATCTGCCTTGTTTGTGCAAAACAAGAACAGCTACTTTCTGTTGAAAGGATGTGAGTTTTTCAAAATTAGCTCTCTTTCATTTCTGTCATAACTTCCAAATAAAATGAATGGCTTCAGCAATGTCTCGGCCGTCCTGTTCCTGTTCCCTATACGATGACCTCTTCCATGAAGTCATCATACAGCCACTTGCAGGAATAATCTTTGGAACATTCTATGGTTTCAAAGAGGCGTTTAAAGTCTAGAGGATACATATCTGTTATTTTTGTTGTTCCTTTTTGTTTTATTTTCTTCAATATATCCTCTGCATCCACCGGACTCAACGAACTGCAAAAAAAAAAAACCAAAGTAAATTTCTTAAATTCTTTTCCATAACAACTGTCAGTTAATAGTGATAAAGGCAGCTTGTAAGCTCAATGTAAAATGCCTAACATATATAAGTAATCTTAGTTTAACAGCATGCATATAACATGTATCTTTATGTTTATTCCTCAAGTTTCATAGCTTACCTACAATGAAAAGAGCAGATGTAGGTGTTAACATGTTCTAATCAATTCCTACACGAAACTCCAGTTTAACATTGCCCTTTGAAAAAACTTGTCTACCTCTTTCATCCTTTAATTCTCTTTACAAAAATAGTCTTTGACTCCATTTAAGTTCATGTAAAAGTTCAGTAAGTTCAAACAGCAGAAATTGCTGCCTTGCCATTTTCAAAGAGAGAATGCTCTTTCACATTTTTATATAACAATTACTGGTGAATATATTATAAAGCAAAAAACTACCTTACGTATTAGCCTAAGTGAGCCTCTGACAATAACAAGCAAGCAACTGCAAAAGAATGTTTTGGTAGAAAATACTTCCAACAGTTTCTGGTTTTGAATGGAATCCTCATCACAGACAGAAACATGCTTTCAATTCAGAGATTTCAAAGGGAATTTTTTATATTTTGTGCCACAGCTTACCAAATTTATTCCCTAATTCCCTATATTGTTGATAGTTTCACTCAAAACAACCACGAAGGGACAAGATAAAAAACAGATTATTTTTACTGGTCTATTGCCACCTTTAACATTTTTTACATAAATTTTTTTTCAACCAACAGCTCATTCAGTTATTTATCTGATGATCAAATTAATTTAAATGATTTTAACATTTTGTTCATCTGCTGACAATACTTGGAATGACTATGGGCTGCTGATCACAAGATGTTATGCACAACTCACAAAACTGTACATATCCGCCCCATAAAAAACTTTACTTATGTAGATACAAAGTAGCTATAATTTTTACAAAGCATTACATGAACAAAAGCTTTGGTCCAGCGTAGGAAAACTAGGGTGGTACAATGACACATCCCTACTTTGGTTAGGAAATAGAACCAATTAGGACACTGACAAGGTAGAGGGTGGATATGCCCCCAGTACTGCTAACTTTCTCCACCCCAGCCAGTGACAAGCAGTTAGTTCTTCATGAAGGTTAACAGGTATTCTCAGCTAAATCCAACAAAGATAAAAACAAATTGTAGCCTTCCTGTTTGTTTTTTCAAAGATGGGGGGGGAAATTAAGCTTAGGAGATCATGTGGAAAACACAATTATACTTTTCTGAAAATGTGCACCAGGCAAAAGTAAGTATTGGGATGGCCAAAAAGTCCATCCGTATGGAAAAAGTTTTTTCCGTATGATGACTCTAGTGGTGCTTATTTGTCTCTAATGTCACTTGAAACAATTCTGTTAGCTTGTATTGTGACAGCTGTCATGTCAGCATGTTAAAAAGAACTTTCCAAAATCAAATTTCTGTGCGGTTATTTTAACACCGAAGGTGGAAGAAGATGTGCAACATTTTCAGTGAATTATGCCTTACTATTTCAAGACAGGTAAAAACGCAAGTGAAACATGAGGAAAGACCTGTGCACTGTGTGGAGAAGGTGCTGTGACTGATGGAATGTGTCAAAAGTGGTTTGTGAAGTTTCTTGGTGCTACTGACATTTTGCCCAAATAATCCTTTGCTGCGGGGCTGTCTTATGCACTGGAAGATGTTTAGCAGCACCCCTGGCCTCTACCCACTAGAAGCCACTAGCAGGAGATAGCCAACATACTCAAAATATCGAAGTCAATAAAGTTGTTGGTGACGATAAAAAATGTGTCATTCACTTTATGGAAAAACCATACACACTTTTTGGCCGACCCACTGTTTTGAAGAAATGGATGAGTGGAAACATGGTGCTTCACTGTTAAGCAAGAATGTACAAGATACAAAAAATAGACCTCTAACATGAAAGTGTAATTCCCACATTAAATTGCTGCTTTTATACTTGCTTTCATTCTTCTTACTTACTGTAACTGGTGTATCAGCTTGGCATTGCGCTTCAGAAAACACTGCTTTAACATGTGAAAAAATACATCGTAGTTCACAGGTGTTAAATTTTGTGTAAATAAATTTCTACGAGGAGTGAACTGAATAAAACACAGGTTTTGTTGTGTTTGTTGTTCTAATGATTCCTGGAAAGGAAGGAAAATAAATTGTGTTAATCATAAAATATTGCCAGAGCGGGACATTGCTCACTTACTCATTCAAGTCACCTGTTGGAAAAGGCAATCACCACAGACCCTGAGTGTCCCTGTGTTTTGTTATCAGCTGTGCCAAGAATGCAAAGCCTAACAGCTCTCCACCTGGGCCATTTCTCAGGGTGGTCCGCAGTGAGTCACCTTGAGGGATGACATCGCTCTCTCCAGGACAAAAAGGCTTGCTTAGTATTTACTATGTAAGGAGTGGGTTCCCCAGCTCCGTGTTGTTCCTCAGCTGCAACGCAAACCCACTGAATGCACGCCATTCAACTGCGCCACACCACACTACTCTGGGGGCCTCGGAGGCAGATCCAACGCCGTGTGTGGCCCAGGACTCCGTGTCTCTGACCACCATCCATAGAGAGTCACAGCTTATTACCTTGTCAACAGGGTCGAATCAAATCCCAAACATGACACTAACATGAACTGAGTCTCTTCTATATCTGAAGCACACCACCACATCCTAAGGATTAAAAAAATACTACAAACACATAATTTTTAATAGGATAATTTTTTTTAAAAAATATGGGCTTAGCAAGCTATGGTCCATGGCCTGCCTCTTTTTGTAGTCTGGGACTAAAAATAGTTTTCACGCTTGTAAAGGATTGTTGTTTTCTTAAAAAAAAAAAAAAAAAAAAAAAAAAAAAAAAAAAAAAAAAAAAAAAAAAAAAAAAAAAAAAAAAAAAAAAAAAAAAAAAAAACCACCAAAGAACACATGACAGAGACTATTATGTGGCCTGGAAGCAGAAAATGTTTACCAACTGGCCCTTCACAGAAGACATTTGCCAACCTGGTCCAATATATAGTATCACACAGATTAAAATGAAAACTCTGTATGATTTGATATAAGTTTAAGGCATTCTTCCCCTAAAATTATTCCTCAGAAAAGAGGGAACCTTATGTTTCTTTAGGGAATTTCACACATTAGGTGTGACCACTTACATGCTTTATTTTATATATATTTAAATGTAAATATTTAATACTTAAAATATACATTATATATTTACATATAAGTCCTATTTGTGGGAAACATAATAGCCTCCCAAAAAAATTATAATGAATCCTAGTTCCTAGTTTTGGATGTCTACAGTTTAAGGAATTGGTAAAAATGACAGCAATTAAATTCAAAAATATTTAGTAATTATTAATTTAGCAACACAGAGAATACAATTCCAAGTATTATATGTTGTTGACAGGTTTTTTAAGATACTTTAAAAAGTAACCTGGTAAATAACGTTAAAGATACACATTTACCTGATAAATAGGGAAAAAGCTTTCCTAATGTTAAATGAGTACTTATTTGTAATTTGGGGGGAAGGTTCCGATGACAGCATAAAAACATGGCTTCCAAACTGTGAAATCTCAAACTCGGACGGAAACAAGGATGATGAGCTCTGAAAAACTGTCAAAACTCTCAAGGTGCTTCCGTAGCAATTGCTAACACACTGACATCGAAGGTACATGTGAAATAAATGATAAAGTTCTCTCATGAAATACGAGATTTGGTTATTTCATCTCCACCCCTGGAAAAGTTTATATATTTATCTTGGCCAAAACCTTTTTAGCTTTTGTTCTTGTCATTAAGAAAAATAAGAAAATGTCTTCTACACCGAGTTGTCCATTTTGGGGACTTTTCGATAACCTCCTGATGGCATCCAGACAAAGGGTGTAACTCCTACTAGATTGTGCTTCTGAAGAGCGAGAGAGAACTAAGGTCACAGCAGTCACGACAGGGACTGATCACTCCAGGGTCAGACCGTCTCTAAACGCGTAATTTCCTTTTTCTCATTCAGTGGCAAGAGTGAGAAGATAAAGAGGTAGCAAATGAGAACCTCGGGCTGAGATGGTATGCTGAGATTACGGCACCATTAGCACTGAATTCAACAAGGAACTTTTAAGGGAGTTCAAAAATTGTTTTCACAACTTCAGCTACTTTATTACAATTTCACTACAAATACCCTAATATAAATTAAATGGAGAACTGCTTTATAACATCATCTCTTGAAAATAAATAAATAAAAATAAAGCCCAACCTCCTGGGTAAGAAACAGACATACCTATGTACCTGCTGGTAAATCCAACCATTATGAGTAGCAATATTACAAATTTCTGATTAATTAATAACATATAAAATTTTGTTTTTAGTTTACCAAATTATATGAATAGTAAAATGATTATGTTTTCCAAATCTGGGGTGTATCTTCATTTCAAGAGAGATAAAAACGGAAGTCAGATTCTGTTTAAGTCTACCACTATGTTCCTCCTCTGTATAAATAGCTGGAAAATACAATTCTCTTCCAAAATAATTTGAATTTATTAAAAGCAGTAAGATATCTTTAAAGCACATTTCCAGACATTTTGAAATTAAGAAATTCAAACACAAGCAGAATGTCAGATGACCTTAGAGAAAGCCAAGATGCCACACTCAGAGGAAAGAGCAGGAACGCGGTACTCACTCTCACCCAGCACTCCGGCCTTCCCAGTTGCCCCGCTCCGGTGTACTTGTCAAACGATGACCACGGCTCCTAGAGGCAAGTGAGACAGAAACGTGTCTCTCAGTTCTCCTCGGCCAAAGGGCCCCAACCACTGCTGCTTTTAAAAATGTCTGCCCAAACAACAGCATGAACCCTAGTCACCAATCTAACTGGTTTAAAGAAAAACGGCTTCCGGCCAAGATGGAGGCATAAGTGAACGCACTGTGCCTCCTCTCACAACCAAGATTAAGCACAACAAAAATATAGAACGAAAAAAAGGAACCCAACCAGAACAGATAGAGGATTGAATTGTACGGCAGTCCTGACAACAACTATTCACCTGGACCAGTAAGAGGGGCGGAGTCTGCAGCAGGCAGAGAGGGGTCGCGGCAGGAAGAGGCGGTAGCTGGTGGTCCCGGGCGCACAGGCAGCGGTTACCGTGCGCAGGGAGGCAACAAGCAGACCAAGCAAGGTGCACGAACCGGCTGACCATGGTCACACATTCGCGTGCAGGTAAACCAGGCGAAGGCGGGCAGCGAGACAGGCTGCGCAGCATAGGTCCCCCGTGCTGGGAATAAAGCCTAAAAGGACCGAGATGGACTGCACAACGCAGGGCCTCAGCGGCAGGAATAAAACCTAAAAAGCACCGATTGAGAACACTTGTGGGAGTTGGGGTGCCAGGAGGGAATCCCAGCCTTGCGGGAGAGTTCGTTCAAGAGACCGACGAGGTCCTAGAACATGCACGAGCCCGCCCACGCAGATAACAGTGACAGAGGGACCCAATTTGCTTGGGGAAAGCAACGGAGGGGACTGGAGTCCGCGAGAGAAAGGAGTAAGCACCTTTGTTCCCTCTCTGATCCCGCCCCCACATCCAGCATCACAGCCCTGTGACTGGGTTGCCCCGCCCTGGTGAACACCTAAGGCTCTGCCCCTCACTACGTAACAGCTGCGACCAGACAAAAAAATAATAATAAAAAATAAAAAAGAATGGCTCAAACAGGAGAATAGATAGGGGCCCCAGAGCCAATTTATCTAAGCGACCAAGAGGTAGCCAACCTATCAGATGCACAGTTCAAAGCATTGGTGATTGGGAAGCTCACAGAATTGGTTGATTTTGGCCGCAAATTAGATGAACAAGTGAAGGCTACAATAAGTGAAATGAAGAAAAACACACAGGGAACCAACAGTGATGGGAGGAAAACTGGGACTCAGATCAATGGAGTGGACCAGAAAGTAGAAAAAAACAAATAAACAGAAAAGAATGAAGAAACAAGAATTCAAAAAAATGAGAAGAAGCTTAGGAACCTCCAGGACATCTATAAATGTCCCAACATCCGAATTATAGGGGTACCAGAAGGGGAAGAGGAAGAGCAACAAGTGGAAAACTCATTTGAACAAATAATAAAAGAGAACTTCCCCAATCTGGCAAAGGAAATAGACTTCCAGGAAGTCAGGGAAGCTCAGAGAGTCCCAAAGAAGGTGGACAAACCCAAGGAGGAACACACCAAAGCACATCATAATTACATTAGCCAAGATTAAAGTGAAGGAGAGAATTCTAGAAGCAGCAAGGGATAAAGGCAGTGTCACCTACAAAGGAGTTCCCATCAGAGTGACTTCTCAAAAGAGACCTTCCAAGCAAGAAGGGGCTGGAAAGAAGTATTCCAAGTCATGAAAGTCAAGGACCTACATCCCAGATTGCTCTTTCCAGCAAAGCTGTCATTTAGAATGGAAGGGAAGATAAAGCGCTTCTCAGATAAGGTCAAGATCAAGGAGTTCATCATCACCAAGCCCTTATTATATGAAATGTTAAAGGGACTTATTTAAGAAAAAGAAGATAAAAATATGACAGTAAAAAGACAGCAAACTCACAGATATTAACAACCACACCTAAAACAAAAGCAAACTAAGCAAACAGCTAGAACAGGAACAGAAACACAGAAATGGAGATCACATGGAGGGTTAGCAACAGGGGAGTAGGGGGAGAAGAGAGGGGGAAAGGTATAGAGAATAAGTAGCATGGATAGTGGGTAGAAAATAGGGGGAGGGCAAGGATAGTGTGGGAAAAGTAGAAGCTAAAGAACTTATGGCACATGGACATGAACTAAAGGGGGGGAATGTGGGTGGGAGGGGGTGTGCAGGGTGGAAGGGAATGATGGGGGAGAAACGGGACAACTGTAATAGCATAATCAATAAAATATAATTAAAAAAAACAACATGTAGCAGTCAAATCATTGATCTCTCTCTTTTTTTTTTTTTTTGGATAAAGAAAAGGAAAATCAAAGGTCTGTCCCAATATTGGTAACTCTGTTACTTAGATAAAAGAAAGTTACTCTTAATATGATTACACAAATAGGTTCTCAAGTGACAATTTTAAATAACCAACATTTCAGGAGAAGAGTCGAAATCAGGTTAGGGGTCATAAGATCAATGCTGAGGATGTTTCTGTCCTAACCTACTGGAAAAGCCTCTTATTCAAACTCATTTCCATATGCTGGGACATGTAAGGAGATACAAAAATAAAAATACTGTGTCAATTTTTAAAAAGATCATTACTTTTTTTGTATCTAACTTTTATATATACAATTTTACATGTGAAGCATTTTTTATTATAAAACATATACACCGATTAAATTCCAAAATAACAGTGAGTTAAACCAGCATCTGACAGACATAAAGACTAAAACAATACTGGAAGTAGGTTTGAAAGGGTCCCGTCAAAATGGCTATCACTAACCACGGTGGCAAGCGGAATTAAAAATGCAGCTGTCGCTCATCCGTAAAACTGCTGGCAGTTCCTGAACGTCACCAAGAGGAGGAGGGCAAAGCAGCAGCCGCGCGCAGCAGGTACCACAGTTTCCGCCGTCCCACACTCAGGTCTAGTTAATGGCACTGCGCACAGAGGGGACCTCGTCCCATTACAGAGCCACAGGAGCGGGAACCTGAACGACCCTGGGAACTGAGTTCCACAACTGAGCCTCTGGTTAGAGGTATTTACCAGACAAACATTTAAAGTTTTGGGTTCACAAAGCCCTCTCCTTTCCGGACATTAATAAATGGCAAAACTCAACATAGGGCCTCTGAAAACAAACACTGCAGAACAAGAGAAGACAACTGTCCTGAAAGCCAGTCCCCAGCAGGCCTTGATGAAGAAACCAGGGGAAAGCCACAAAGACAGAAGAGGCCACAACGAAAAACTCACAGGATGAAAGCAGATCTGTGGGGGCAGGCAAGAAAGAATTTGACAGAAGCCAAGAACCACACGCCAAGATGACAACGTAAGTGCAGACAGAAGGCAGGGTCAGGGCAGTGAAGGCTAAATGTGAAAGGCTTTCTGGGAATACAAGATGACGATGATGGCATGAGAGAGTACTAAAGATAAGGAGCAGAGATCCAGCCTAGAACCTCAGATGTTCTGAAGGGAAAAAAAACAATTGAAGCCAAAGCTACGACCAAACGAGGTAACCGTTAAAACCGTTAAGTGTGCACATTACAGGACTTAGCGCGTTCCTGCCAAAAGCACTGAGGGGGCTCCATGAGGGCACAGTGCAAAATTTAAAAATTAAACCATGAAATCCTTGGAAGAACAAGGGCTCATAAAAATATATGAACAGCCCCGGCAGGTGTGGCTCCTTGGACCAAGTGCTGGCCTGCGAACCGAAAGGTCACTGGTTTGATTCCCAGTCAGTGCACATGCCTGGGCTGCAGGCCAGGCCCCCAGTGAGAGTGTCAAAGAGGCAACCAACTGACATCTCTCACACCAACGTTTCTCTCCCTCTTTCTCCCTCCCTTTCCCTCAAATAAATAAAATCTTTATATATATATTATGTGAACATATCATATAAAAACTACTCAAATGAAAGAATATGCAAATTATGGTATGAAAGAAATAGCATTGATCATTTTTTCATACACTCTAGCCCCCTGCTATTAAATATGGTAGCCAGTCATCACTCATATGGCAGGACACTGGAAATGAGTCTAGTCTGAACTGAGATGTTGTAAAATACGCCCTGGATTTCCAAGGCCTAGTACACACACAAAAATCGAAATTATATAATAACTAATTCTAAAATACTGATTATTCACTAAAAGGACAGTATTTTGAATTCAGGTTAAGTAAAATACTAAAATTAAGTTCACCTGTTTCCTTTTTAAATTTTTATAACATGGCTGCTAAAGAAGGTAAAATTGCATACGTGGCTCGTGTTACGTTTCTATTGGACAACTCTGATTTCCTAAGGATGTAAACTAAAACAACGGGGGGGAATGATCTGCAATAAAGTACTAAAGAGCCATTAAAAACTTAAAATGTTCAGTGACAAGGAAAAAAACATAATTAAGCATTAGCTATTAAATGAAAAAATGAGATAAAAATAATGGAATCTTCACTATGTACAGAAAAACAATCATAAGGAGAATAGTAGACAAAATATGTACCACAAATATCAGTGGTGGCAGAAATGTAGGGAATTTTAAGAAATTCTTTTATATCTTACATTTTTACAATGAACATATGCTATTTTTATATTCAGAGAAAAAAACAAGTATTTGTGATAAAAACAGCAGCACAAAGTTACCTAGCCCTACTATATTCTGTGGTTGGGAAAAATACCCAATTTAATGTTGAACTTTTCTCCATTCACTGGGCACTGAAATGCAGCCTCTTTGATAACAATAGAGTCCCTGTTCAAATGCATAAGGCTTCACTCACCGTATGCAGCAGCTTAACCTCACAAGCTACTTGCCACAGCACACTTAAGGCTTGGTACAGGTTTCGATGCTGAGGATTCGCCATGATCTTCTAATAAAAGGAAAACAAAGTACTTGTTATGCAAAACTACAATCAAAACCAAAGGTGGTCTTAATAGTAATATCTTAATATTCTCTAGAAATTAGGGAAAATTAAAATTAAATGCAAAATCTTAGCTGTTACCATTTAAAAGAAGAGAAAGGCCTTGTAAACTTTCATACGGAGATATATCATGTACACTTAAAATAGAAAGTATTTGAGATTGATCTCCTTTAACCATATCTAACCCATCAGGGCAAAACCTCATTAAAGAAAAAGTTAAACAAAAATGTGTCATTTCCATGGAGAGGGAGACAGTGTATTAGAAACATGTACCAGGTAGTCTATCCAATTCTGAGTCAGAACTGTCTAGGCTGACACTTGAAAGGTAAGAGGCCCCCCCCAGTGAATGAGAGGACACCTCAGAGAGAGGAAGCGACAGGCAAGAGCATCCATGGTGGAAAAGAACCAGCAGCAAGACAAAACCTGACCCGGCATCTGCTCTCTCTCTTCCTTTCACTCTTTGATTATGTCCTGTGTGCACAGCTTCAAGGTTCGGAGCCCCGCTCTCCTCCCACAGACGGTGACTACTCACGCACTACCTGGGTTTTGTTGAATAAGGCAGCCCTTCATTTGTTCCCCACCATCCTAACCCATAGCTCTGTGATAGACAAATAAGCATCCCCCGTCATATTGCATTAAAAGACTGATGACAGGAGGCGTTCCGGGCAGAAAAGAAACATCATTCTCAAAGCAATATGAAGGCCTTCAGGAGGACCTTCCGTATCAGCGAATTAAAAGCAGAACGTAAAACTCTAAAGATTGCACACAAAAACTGTCAGGATAAAGGAATTCAGCAAAGTTGCAGTCTACAAAATTAACACACAAAAATCAGTTGTATTTTTACACACTGACAATGAACAATCTGAAAAGAAAATTAAGAAAACAATTCCACTTACATGAAAAACTGTAAGAAATTCCACTTACACAACATTGCTGTAAGAAATTAAACAAATAAATAAAAAGACATCCAGTGTTAATGATGGAAAGATTTAATATTGTTAGGATGTCAGTCAGACCCAAGCGATCAACAAATTGAATGCAATCCCTATCAAAATCCCAAAGTTGGGTGGTTTTTTTTTTTTTCAGAAATTAAAAATTCATCTTAAAATTTACATGGAATCTTGAGACACCAAACAGCCTAAACAATCTTTAAAAAAAAAAAAAAAAAAAATTGGAGGACTCACAATTCCTGATTTCAAAATTCACCACAAAGTTACAGTAATTGCTGAGAGAAGGGGGAATATAAGGGGACTAAAAGGTAACATAAAATAATAGAGATTAAATTGAAAATTAAAAATTTTTTTAAAGTTACATAATCAAAATAGTATGGCACCGGCATGTAGACAACATGTAGAACAACGAAATAAAACAGGGTGTTCAGAAACAGACCCCCAGGCAGATACACCACCAAGTGATTTTTCACCAAGGGTACCAACACGGAAGGACAGTCTTTCAACAGAAGTACTGGGAAAACTGCGAATCCACACGCAAAGGAGCGCAGGCTGGACCCTCCCCTAACATCATATAAAAAACGTAATTCAAAATGGATCAAAGACCTGAACATAAGAGCTAAAACTATAAAACTCTTACAAGGAAACACGGGGGAAAAGCTTTGTGACATTGGATCTGGCAATGATTCCTGAGATGACACCAAGGCCCGGGCAACAACAACAAAAAGACAAATTGGATGTCATCAAAATTAAAAACTTTAGGACTCAAAAGGTACCATAACAATGTAAAAAGGGAATCCATAAAAAGGGAGAAAATATTTGCAAATTGCATACCTGGGAAGGGATTCATATTGAGATTATAAAACTCCTATAACTCAACAACAAAAAACAGACAACACAATTAATTCCTCCAAAGAAGATACACAAATGATCTACAATGACATAAAAGATGCTCATCACTAATCATTTAGGAAAATAGAAATTCAAAACCACCATGAGATACCACTTTAAACCATTAGGATGGGTATTATCCCCTCCCCCCCCCCAAAAAAAAACAAGCATTAGAGAAAATGTGGAGAAATTGGAACATTTGCGCATTGCTGGTGGGAATATAAAACAGGGCAGCCACCATGGAAAAGAGTATGGTGGTTCCTCAAAAGATAAAAATGGAATTAGTGTACGATCCAGCAACTTCACTTCTGGATATGCACCGAAATAGATGGAAGGCAGGGACTCGGCGGTATCCGCACACCGAAGTCCATGGCAGCAGCATGCATAATAACCGAAAAGTGGGAGCAACCCAAGTGTCTACAGAGAGAAAATGGATAAACAAAACGTGGTGTGTACATACTATACAATGGAATAAAATTGTGATACATGCTACAACTTGAATGAACCCTAAAGGCATTATGCTAAGTGAAGTAAGCCAGACACAAAGTGAAATATTGTATAATTCTACTCATATGAAGGACCTAGAAGAGTCAAACTCGTAGAGACAGAATGTTGAAAGACAGCGGGAGCTCAGGGGAGGGGAAGGCGTGGCGTTAGTGTTTCGTGGGTACAGGGTTCCAGCAGAAAATGATGAACATGTTCTGGGAAAGCACGGACGGTGGTGACAGCTGTACCACAAGGTAAAGGTACTTAACGCCACTGAACTGTGCACTTAAAAAGAGTCACAATGGTAAATTTTATGTCCTGATTCCAAATTAAAATCACGAAAACGAAGACTAGAGAAAACTCACAGAACTCTTTCAAGACAGAAATACAAGTCAACTACTTGTTCATAGCCCACCTGGCAGTCCGTTTCATTCATAAAAAAGTTCAGTTCTACTCGTCCGTATCTATATAGAGAAGTACAGGAATATATGTCATGCAAAAATTTCCAAATCAACTTCTTCTCATTTTTGGCTGGGAAGATTCCAACTACTTTTAAAGGAATACCTGTTAATACAAGCAAAAATATTCGAGTAAATGCTTTACACTTTCTCCTGGGATCATATTTTATTGAGCCAAACTAGTACAGACTATATTAATTTTATTTCAATTAAAACTAAGCCTCAACATGTTTCCTTGACATAAAACTTGGTCCCATCACAACTGCTCGGATTATTGTGTGTCCAGGTGGGAGGGGAAAGCAAGATTCAACTTCAGAGCACCTGCCCATAAATTACACAATACAAATTGCATGCGAATCTCATCAATAAACCACTGGCGCACTGCTAGGGTAAGGTGGCAATCAGAAGGAATTTGCTTTAGTGAATGACAAAAATTACCTTTTGACCAAGGAAGGGTTTCTACTGCCAAATCCCGCAGAAGCACCCGGGAATCCACCGTGGGTTTCACTGCTCCAAAAGTTCGAGGGTCCAGTTTAAAGAAGTCACAGTGGACCACGTGTAGCTTTCCTCCCAGTTTTTTCCCTAGGGACTAAAGAGAAGCAGAAATAAAATGTTAAGTAGCTTCAGTGCTATGAAAAGTGTTTCTAACAATACAAAGACCTACTTCAAAAAATAATTCTTACCATAGATATGACCACCTCAATAAAGATTAGTAAAGAAAACATGACTAAATATATCCTAAAAGTTACGAGTTAATACAAATCAATTAATGCCTGAAAAATGATAAAAGTACAGCTATCTTAACAAGAAAAAGCCCAAAAAACAATCAAAACACCTTGAACAAATCTCCCTTATCCTTTCACTTTCTTTACTTTATTCTCAGTGGCATCACCAGCTGTTTGAAAGGCCCCTTCACACGAACCCCTAATTCCTTGGTAGCGGCTGCCTGGGGCACTGGGCGAACATTCTGACTCTACATCCGGGCTCAGGGCTGTGATCCATCTGCTGGTCATGGAAAGATGCTTCAGAGTCGACAAAAACAAGAAAAATACTAAAGTGAAAGGCAGTTGATTCAAGAGAGTATTCCTTTTTTTCTTGAAGAGTTTAGTTAGTCCTTTAGCTAAGAACTTAGCTCTGTGTGGGTCACTGTCCATTTTCCACCTAATTTTTCATTTGCTTTTTCTGAAGACAGACAAGCCTAGAAGAAAAGCTCCCTGCCCACTGGAAGAGGTCCAATGCACCTCCATCTTTGTACCGCCCTGATCCACTCGCCTTGCAGTGGTACTGGGGAACTTAGTAGTGAGGGCAAGTATGAGCTACAGACTTCCACAAACTTAGTGTGAAGTTACAAGAAATCAGTGAAAAGAGTGCAATATGCTTTGATGTGCGTATTTAGGTTCTCATGCACAGAAACCTCTCCTGGCACTTATCAAGGTTTCAACAAATTTGCGACTTAAAGTTATAAATTAAAAATCTAACTCTTCTTAAGCATGTGAGTTCAAACTATAAATATTATTTAATTTCTAAATCTACTTCATTTCAATGATCACTTTCAAGAGGACCCTGGAAAAAGACCAGTGGAAGGAACACACTGGGGGTGGAAATCATGCATTTTTGGTCTTGTTAATGTTGAGATACCCAATGCTGTGACCCAAGGCGGGGTGCCAGGTACAAAGCTGTGGACCTCAAAGGGGAGGTCAGGACAGCGGTTCAGGCTGAAGACACAAATCTGTGAGTACGTGGCTTGTTGAAGGTAATTAAAGCCAGGACTGCAGATGAGATCTCTAAGGGACAAGTACACAGAACTACCCCCTAGGACGGAGTAACTTCAGAGTCTCAGGACAAGAAGCTCAGACTAAACCAAAAACAAAGAAGAAAACCAGAAGAGTGTAGCGTTAGGAAAGCTAAAGAAAAAGAGCATTCATATGATGCATACCTTAAAAACTGATTAAACTCTTACAAAGTATTCTGTATGTGTAGCAATAAAATAACCTCACAAATCACTCAAGAATTGTATTTTAATTTTTCTAACTGAGGAAAGCTAATGTATTTTGGTTTGATGAGAATGAAAAAAGAATGTATAGTTCATGACTTTACACATTTTTGGTGTATATAGCACCTGTCATTTACTATTTAATAATTCAAACGCAGTAACAGCCAAAACTCCAGAATAAATTCATATATTAGTGAAATCACATTTTAGAACTCAACTTGATTGCATTTAAGATTCAAAATCAGGAAGTGAAAAGGTCAGGAAAAAGAAGTAACTGTTGATTTCTACTAGTCATTATGTTAGGCACTTTAGTTCATCTTATTTAAGCATCAAGATCCTTAATAGGTGGGAATTAACATAGCTCTTTTACATGCTGGAAAACCAAGGCTCAGACAGTTTAAATTACTTACTTGCCCAAGGGTCTTAATGGTGGGAAGCCTTGGGGCTGGGGCTCAGCAAGGTTTGAAAAGACTGTGCTTAACCCCACTGAAATAAAAGGCAGTTCATCACAGAAGCTGATGTCTCTTCAACTGAACATTCCCAGCTAAGTGTTGGCACAACAGTAGTTTTCACAATTCAAATGGGATAGATCATGATTATTAGGGAACATCTGTAGCATGTGTATCACTACACCAGAGAGAGAGGAAAACAAACTTCGCCCACTTGAAACACTATTAATGTGGAGTCCCAAGAATTCTATCGGGGCAATGGGGGGGAGTTTAAGTTAGACAAAAACCCAGAGTCGAGCATCACCCTGTAAAGTCCCTCCAGGTTCTAGGAGCACACTGGAGAGCCTTGGGGAGGCCACGAGCATCGTCTGCTAAGAGCATATCTGCTGAGAGCACCACCGTAACACCCCACGCAAAGGTTTCATTTCAATGGTTTCTTCTCTTTTATTCTGGCGAATACATGAATTCACACAAAACTTTATTGCAATGGCTTTCCACTTCACTTTAACAGTTAATAAGTGAAAGAACAGAGCTAGAGGCTGAGTTCAAGTTACTGCTGGGCAGAGAAAGGACTGGGGAGTTAGAAGAAAATAAAACCTTTAACTGAGGCAAAATCTTGTAGGCCTTTTTAAAAAAGATTAAGATAAAAGCTATCTTGTTTTTAATATCCAAGTTGAAACTATAGATAGCTCTGTGTACGAAATCATGTTTCATGATCTTGAATCTTTGAACGATTTTGTGTTATTTTTCTCTTCATGTTTCTGAAATTCGAGCAGATTTTTTAGTCAACTAAATAACCTGGCTAAAATCCTGAATTCTTTTCAAAGCAGTCTGTTTTAGAATAATAACTGTATAATGCACATAGTTTTATTAATAAAGAAACAAACAGCTGGATTTGGTGGACATTTTCATAACTTTTTGTTATCATCCTGCACTTTTACAATTTACATGATTTTAGGAAGTTGTCATAGAAAAGTGTTAGCTTCCTAAACTGAATGTAGAGATTCAGAAAAGAGGAAGAGAAAGAAAGAAAGAAGAAAGAAAGAAAGAAAGAAAGAAAGAAAGAAAGAAACTAAAGCAAGGATTTTCCACTTTACTGTTATGTGATCTTGTCTGTTACAAAACAGAATTCACTGAAAAATCCATTTGAATAATGCCCCCACTCCATGCAGTTGTATCTGACCATACCAAACCTTTAGTGCCCTGGTACCACTAAATCCAGAGTTTACCCAGTCCCATTAATTCAATCTTAGCACTCCAATTAGATTCTAAGCTTGCAGAAAGCAGGGGCACAGTACAGCACAGCCCACTAAGACCAGGAAACAAGCCCAGAAACACCAGTTATACACTTTGTTCGAAGTCACTCAACTAGTCTGTAGCAGAGCTACAAGCAAAAAACAAGTCTCAGAACTCCAATGTTTTAGTTATTATTCAAGAATCATTGATAGAACATTCTAGTCACTGGTGATAACAAGATATTTAAGACATGGCCACTAAAAGTGATTCTAGAAAAATAAATTGTATGCTTAAATTTACTTTCCTAAACCACTGCAATGGGAACTGATGGAACAGTAAGTTATTTTTAGAAACTAAAAATAAACTTCAGAAGCACTGGCCAGGAAACTCAGTTGGTTGATCGTGGTTCTGATTCACCAAGGCTGCGGTTCATTTCCCCCATCAGGGCACACACAAGAATTAACCAATGAATGCATAAGTAATTGGACCAACAAATCGATGTTTCTCTTCCTCTCCAATCAATCAAGCAACAATTATTTTTAAAATATACCTGCAAATGTGGAATAAAAGTTTTGTCACTTTCGAGGGCAATCACTCTGGCACCTCCTTGAATTAATGCTTGAGTCAGGATTCCAGGACCTAGTATGTTAACAGAACAAAAAAATTATTTACAAAAGAAACAATTTCTTTCAATATCAAAAAAGTTGTTTTACATGAATTTTCTAATTTTAATTTTTTAAAAATTTGTAAATTCTCACCCAAAGACATTTTTTCCATTGCTTTTAGAAAGGGAAAGAGAGAAGTGTCGATGTGAGAGAGAAACAGCAATTGGTTGCCTCCAGCACAAGTTCCAACTGGGGACAGAAGTGCAACGAAGGTTCTATGCCCTGACCCGGGCTTGAAATGCCAACCTTTAGCTTTACAGGATGACGCTGGAACCAAATGAGCCACACCAGCCAGGGCTGTGGTTTTAATTCTTACAAATATCCCCAAAGTAGATATTACACTCTTTATTTACATACATGGAACTGGGGATTATAGTCACTGGACTCCAACTTCACAACCGGTTCAGGGGTGCTGCCTGGCTTATAATCCATTCTGTCAAAGACTATAAAACCTGTGCTCTAGTCACGTTTCACTACGACTCAATAAAAAAAAAAAAAATGTTGCCTCCAGCCTACCACTTAATCGTGGACTAGCCTAAACAGAACTGACTCCTCATGATAGGATGCTGTTTTAAAAAGTTATTTTTTTGCCCTGGCTGGTGTGGCTCAGTGGATTGAGTGCCCACCTGTGAACGAAAGGGTCGCCATGTTCGGTTCCCAGTCTGGGCACACGCCTGGGTTGCTGGCCAAGTCCCCAGTAGGGGGCGCTTGAAAGGCAACCACACATTGATGTTTCTCTCCCTCTTTCTCTCCCTTCCCCTCTCTCTAGAGATAAGTAAAATCTTTTTTTAAAAAGTTATGTTTTATAAATCTGGTGTTCTCAGCATCCTCCTAATGATCTAAAGGAGATTCATGGAAAAGTAAAACAAAAGTTGTTTCTTCGGGGAGTGGATCGCAACTATCTTGGGGAGATGGCGGAAAAGAAGAGCATACTCTATCAAAATACTGTGTGGAATGCAAACTGCTACAGAAATATTCTGTAGTATCCTGACAGCCACTACAAAACCATATAGGCTGCCTAAAGGAAGACGCCATGTTTCATACAGCAGCGTACGGATGGTCATTAGAAGTTTGCAAAGGTGATGAACATCCGAGAAAAGGCAGTCCACGGCGGACTCACCAGGATTGCATTCCAGGATGAGCTTGCACGGGTCGTCATCTCTCAGCAGGAACTGCACGACGGTCTCGGCCAGTCCTGGACTGGTTAGGTAACGTTTGGACTCTACGCTGCACTTGGACGGCCGCGAGGGCAATTCTCTGAAATCCTGACCCGGCAACAGCTGCGGCTGGAAGTCAGACAAACCACGGCGGTTCCTCGCCGGCACGTCCTTCCACCTTGCCGCTCCCGACCTCCAAATGCAAAAGCGACCAGCACCGGAAGAAGCTGACAGCATCAGCCGCGGAGGAAGCCCAGCCACTGAAACCCACATCCTCACCCTCTAGGGTCTGTCTGTCCCAAAGTGATCCAAAACGTCAAAAAGTCGGCAAGCACCCAACAGAGAACACCACGTGCAGCATCTCGGCACCACCTGATTAGGTGAGGGCAGAAGAGGGGACGGGAGGCAAATGCCGCAAACTACGCATGCGAACAACCCCACCCACTTGCTCTCACTTCCGTTTCCGGCCACGTGCTGACGTTGGAAGACTGTGAGTGGACCGATGAGGAGACGGACCATCCAGGCTGTGTACTCTGTGGTTGTCCGCCCTCTGCGCTTCCTCTCTAGCCGCTCGCGCTCTATGCTACGCGGTCGCCGGCCGCCCAGCCGGGAGGGGTGCGCAGAGGGAGGCGGGGCGAGAAGGCAGAGGTGTCTCCTCTACCCGAGCGGCGGGAGACCTGAGCAAGATCTGTGACAGCTCGTCGGCCGCCATGTCAGCGAGTAGGGCTGCAGACAGCCCCGGAGCCCAGCGGTAGCCCTCCTTTCGCCTGCAGTTCCCAGGTGAGAAGAGGGAGAGCGGGATGCAGGGAACCGACCAGCTTACGGCTGGGTGCAAAGCCTTTTGGAGCCCCTCGCTCCTCCCCTTGCGCCTTCCTCCAGCTGCGCCTCCTCTGCCCTTTGGGCGAGGTGTAGCCCCGTTTCCCCACCTCCGCCCCCTCTCCGCTCCCTTGTTTTCTTCTCTCGCCTGTGTGGTCTGTTCCTGCGCATCGCGCCAATTTCTGCCTCTCTAGGGGACAAGCGCCAGAAGTCTCCCTCCCCAGACTCCCCCAGGAGCCTGCAGCTTTTCCCCTACCCCGTGCCTCTATTCCTTCCATCCTGCAGCCCACAGCCCGGCTGGCTCCCCACCCTGGAGCACGGTTTCTGGTTTCCTGCTTACCTGTTCCCCCTCCCAGCACTCTGGTTGTCAAGAACCACCTGGTGTCTTCTCTCCCTTCCCCGCTCTAGGTCAATATTTCCTTAAATTTTAATTTGCGTGTTGAAAGATGTGAAGTTAAGATTGGAAAAACATGCTATTTAAAAGCTTAAAATTCCTTTCTAAGCTTAAAAAGATTATGACCTTAGGATGCTTATTTTGTTCCCTGTGTAAACTTAGTCCAACATATTGTACTGTGGAATGCAATTTAAAAGACTGGTTCCAAACACTAAAAATAGGATGCTCTAATGGAAAATTTGGCAGTCTTCTTTACCCACTGGGTAATGTTAGAGGACTCAGTTCTTTGCAAGTGATTTCAGTGTTTAAGGATTATACTTAGAGCTTTACCCATTACCCTTCCCACCAAGGAAGGAAATGCAGCCAAGCTACTCCCTATTTTAAAATATGTGCAATCCTTTCTGCTTACTGTATTGGGAGTCTAATTGAGCTTGTCATTTAAATACACAAGGAAAAGGTGTTTAAGGAATGTATCATCAAGCAAATAGAAGTCTGAAGATTATACTCAGCTAATAAATATCAAATGGATAAATAATTGACAGTCAACTATGGCCTTTTTTGGATGACTATAAATTTGTCAGGACACCACAGAAAGTATCTAACCAACTGTTGTGGAAGCCCTGGGAACTCATTGATCTTAATTTCCTTAATTTTTTTTATGGACGGTACCCCCACTGACAATTTTCTAGTAGTAACTTTTGCATCCTCTGAATACCTGAATACCATCCTTTACTCAACTGTCTTCTCCCCTTAAAAGATATTTCATAGATTCAGAAACATATTGATCCCCACCCCCACCCCCTAGAGCTGTGGAGGCCTAAATATTTTTAAATCAAAGCAGAATGATGTCTTCTAGTAGAGGAATATCTGATTCACTCAGGACTGTATTCTTGAAATTTCTCACTTCAGAAAATACTTACTTTAAAATATGCCTTTTTTCTTCATTTAACAGTGATCATGCCTTGTATAAACCTCCTTGGCTACAATACTGCTACTGCAAAAAACTTAAAATAATGCTTTTTTTATTTCATAATATTTGTGAACCAAAGGTAGCCTATTCAGCCCTAAAGAAACTGATGTAGTTATTTTCTTCTGGTTTTGGAAACGAGAATTAGGTTATAATCATTATTTCCATGTTTACAGTGCTAATAACTTGTTTGTGATTGAAGATGTTGTAATAATAGAGAATCTTAAGCATTTTGTTTCTGTGGCTTCAGGTCCTGGAAATGAAAAAAATGTCCTTTTTACTTTAAAGATGAACCTTATAATCAGCTTTCAGATCTACTCTATTAAAAATACTTGATTTGTGTATTAACATCTTAGCTTTCTTAAGAGGTGTGGTCTTTTTACATCCTGTGCTATTTTTGCTTTTTCGAGGTAATCTTTTTTTCAGATGGTGTCAGGGCTAAGTGATCCTGCTGATTATTTTTATACTCTTCTTAAGTTATTTTTATTACTATCTCAACATAATTGGTAGAGAAGGGGAAATACTGCTTTTTTTTCTGACTTTTAAATGACATTTGTATAAAATTGGGAAATGCCAAATGATAGTTGCTGTTTGCTATCATGATAGAAAGCCACACAAGCAATTTAAAGTTTTCCAATTGCATTAACAGAAAAAAAAGTGGAATTAATTTTTACTAATATATTTGATTTAAATCTGTATATTATTTTAATATGTAATCAATTGTAAAAGTTAATAATGCGATAATTTTACATTCTCTCATACTAAATCTGTGGAATCTGCTGTGTGTTTTAACTTAGAGCGTATCTGAATTCAGACTAGCCACATTTCAAGTGCTCAGTAGCTGCATGTCACTAATGGCTAGGACTCCATTGGATAGCACATTTCTCATTTCTCTAGGATTACTGTGTGATTCTTTAGATGTCTTGCCCTGAGAGTCAGGTAAATTCTATAGGGTAAATTCAAAGATCCTTTTACCAAAGTGCCGCCATATTTAATCTGAAAATGTCTATACAGGAAGAAGGTTCCAAGAAGTCTCTTCCTCTTGGTGTTGACTCTGTTAACAAAGGAGGATAAACAGGTGTCCAACACCTGTCTAGTGAGGGTCATAAGATGACTGCGTGCTCAGTCATTTCCTGAGGTGTCATTGTTACATTCATTTGCATGTGTATGTCAACAATGTATCGAGGCCTCTGGCTACTGTATCCATCACTATTAAGTACACGTTAAGGACCTACAGAAAGTTTGAACTTTATGGTAAACAGGTAGAGTACCTGCTGTTGTTAATTTTTCTGAATCAAGTTCAGGTATGGCTGAGAGTTTTGTAAAGTGCTTCTGTACACGATGGTGTTCCTTATCAAAGAAAAGATAAACTCTTAAGCAGAATTTAAAAGAGAAGAGGATATGGCTTTTGGCTATAAAACTGTGTGTATGAGTAGTAGCGAAAGAGTTACATGTGTATGGTGGTTTAAGGGAAATTTAAAAGAAAATACGGCTGTTTTTGTAGAAAGCTACTGACATATTGGCAAGATGGGGGCTTGAAGCTGCTTTTTCACCAGAGGTGGTGATTTGCATGGAAACTTCCCCTTTTCAGAGCTGTTAGAACTGAAGGGTACCCCTGTTAGAGGGTAACCCTGGGCTAACCGACCTCAGTGGGGATCAGCAGGGACCAATCACGACATTTTGACCTCGGTACTCTAATAAACTTTCCTAAGTGTTACTGTAGCTGCACTATTTTACATCTATATTTAAATTTAAATTTCATCTGAAGGCCTAATTAGTATCCAGTATAATTTAATAGAAAAAAACTTTCCCCCTCCCCAACCTTTGTAGTATAAAGACATCTTAAACTACCTCAGTAAACAGACTTCCCCTGTAAAATCTAGTCATTACAGGTGTGGCGTAGTGCTGGCAGTGTGTGGGGTGTGACAGGGTCCCAGACAGAATGGGGGGAGTGGGCAGTCACTGAAGGTTGCTCCTTCCACAAGAGATATGCGCGAGTTCCGTTGACTCATACAGTGTTTTCATTTGTTTTTAAATCCAAATGGCTATCCATTGACAGCACTGTAGTTGGATAAGAAAGGGAATAAATTGTTTTGTTCCTATAAGTTAGTCATAGCCCTGGTTGGTGTGGCTCAGTGGATTGGGTGCTGGCCTGCAAACCAAAGGGTCATGGGTTTGATTCCCAGTCAGGGCACATGCCTGGGTTCAGGGTCAGGTCCCCTGTATGGGGCATGTGAGAGGCAACCAGACATTGATGTTTCTCTCCCTATAAGTTAGTCTTAGCAATATGTTTAGTTATTTGAGGAAGAAAAATTGATAGTCTAGCAATTTTAAATTTTTTTAAAACATTCTATTTATTTTTAGAGAGTGGGGAAAGGAGGGAGAAGGTGAGGGAGAGAAACATCAATGTATGGTTGCCTCTCATGCTCCTCCTACTGGGAACCTGGCCTGCAACCCAGGCGTGTGCCTTGACTGTAAATCAAACCTGGGACCCTTTGGCTCACAGGCTGGCACTCAATCCACTCCACCACACCAGCCAGGGCCAATTTTCAATTTTTTATAAAAAAAATTTCCAGTATGATTTAATTGGCCTCTACCGGGGTAATATTTATATTGAGAAATTAAACAGTATGACTGCATCTTCATACTGTCATGGAGCATGCACTCCAGTCTGGAGCCCTTAGGATTCACGTGAATACAGGCTTTTCTTTATTTAGGAAGCATTTTCTTGAGGGGCATTATATTTCCTTTAACCAGGGAATACTTTTGTTTTTCATGCATTTGAAATAGTTCATATATAATATTCTTTAAAGAAAAACATTAGTCAACTATACCTCCATGAATAATAAAAAGTCATGTCTGAAAAAGAAGCATCATTTTAAAATTCTGGTTCTTAAAATAACCTGAGATTTCTTACATTGTTCTGTCAGTTTTGAGATTCTGCCCTTTAACCTATTCAGAGATGGAAACTTGTTGCCACTGTACCCGTCCTCCCTGCCATCCCTTAGGACTTCCTGTTTTTCATCATCATTGGCCATGTCGAAAGGAAACTGTGTGTGTGTCTATGAAAATATGGACGAATTATGATAACTCTTCCCTTTTAACTTCCCTTTTAGAAAGAATTCTGAAGTAGTAAGTGACAAATTTAGTCACCTTTGTTGACATTTGGGCATTTGACATTTTAATCAACAGTACCTAGGAGACTTTAGGAATTGACAATATTTTGTAATTGTCATATGCATTAAATTTTTTTGTGAGAATACTTAGCCTGTTTTTCCTGGAAAAGCAATACCAGATTAAATAAATACTTTTTTTTTCTACGTGAGCGACATTTTGCAGACCCAGTGAATTAGGTGGCTATGGTTTTATAATTTGAGTGAAGGTAAAAGCAGGTTAAAATGATGTTTATATTATAGATTTTTAAATAATTTATTTAAAAATACTTGGGCTTTATTGTAAGGTAAAGAATGCTATTCCTGCATATATGTGAGGATACCACTTATACTTGTGAAAATTTATTTAATTTACTGAAGCCTAGCAGAGTTATGTTTACCTTATGAAGCACCAAAAATTACTTTAGATTTTTTTTCATTTGTGGAGAATGGAAACTTTTTTTTTAAATCAGGTCCTAAAAGGATTCATACCAAGTAAACGACATAATTTCTTCCCTCAAGGTCAACTTGGATGAAAAGAGGAATGAAGTTTGTAGAAACTATGCTAATTAGAAAATTATGAAATTTAGTTTCCCAGAAAAGACTTTACATATACGCATTTGTGATTTCTTAATCCAAATTCAGTCATGGGGCTTTATTTTCTTCACCAGTTTACAAATAATTGCTAGGTTCCTTTTGCTCCAACAGTTTTTACAATTTTGTTGTGGTGATTTTTGCCACGCCAATTAGAGTTCTATCTCTAGCATTGGGTAGCTACTGTAAACAGCCAAAATTAGAAGCAATGTCATGTGACTTCCTTATCTTAATTGTGTTGTGAATGTTTTGTAACTAAGAAAAGATGGTTTGTCTGTCTTGTAAGTCTTACACTTGAACTTCAGTTTTAAAATTGATTTTCCAGGTCCTGTATCCACCAAAGCTCATATTGTCACCAGCCAGAGAAACATCTGTCTCAAATTCACCTAAAATTTGAAAAAAAAATTTTTTTTTAATTTCATTCAGGGGGTAGTTTTTATTCTATCCGCTGGCCTCTTGTGTGATTTTAAATGTGTGGATTTTGATTCCTACAGGCTTTTTGTCCTTTCTCAGTTGTATATCGGGGAAAACCTAGGGATGCCCTAGTCAACCCAGCAGGCATTTGACCTTTGTGTATATGGCTTCCTTCCCTGAAAGCCTCAGAGGTTATACCCACGTGTGCAAAAAACTGATGAACGAAAGTTCTGCTCCGGGAACACTTCACTAGGCTGAGCAAACAGGAATTGTAAGAACATTAGTCTTACATTGGGTTGGCCAGAAACTCCATTACTATTTTTTGGTAAGATGTCGCTAGTAGTGCTTAGTTGTCTTTAAATTCATTCAAAACAGTTTTGTTCGATTGTGTTGTGACAGCTGTCATATCTTCGTGCATTTTTAAAAAACTTATCAGAATTGGTGAATTTTGGCATAGCCATTTTAATATTGATGGAAGAAAATAAACAATATTTTTGGCATATTATGCTTCATTATTTCAAGAAAGGTAAAAATGCAGCTGAAATGCAAAAAAATAAAAAGATTTTTGCAGTGTATGGAGAAGGTGCTGTGACTGATCAAACATGTCAGAAGTGGTTTGCGCACTCTCGTCCTGGAAGTTTCTGGCTGGACGATGCTCCGTGGGTCGGGTAGACTAGGTGAAGTTGATAGCGATCAAATGGAGACATTAATTGAGAATAATCAATGTTATATTACATGGGAGATATACTCACAATATCCAGATCAATAAAATTATTGATGAAAGTGAAAAAGTGTGTCTTTTATTTTATGGAAAAAAATAAACAAACTTTTTGGCCAACCCAATTAACTAAAGCTTCCATGGACTTGTATAATAGTTTGTATAAAACCATGTATTCTGTACCGTCTCTGCTGGAGTTTCCATTTGCTCTAGCTCCTCCCATTATGTGGAGGGATATCCGGAATACCCTATAGCTTATTCTGCATTCTCCTAACCTTTTTTTTTCTTTTTCTTCCTCTGTCATCCATGGAAAGCTAAAAAGTCAGAACAGGACATGGTTTATTATGAACTTGAAGGAAGTGTAGTGGTACAAATCTGATGCCTTCCCTCTTTCCTCTCCTTACTTTTCTATTACAAAAGTAATTATGCTCCAAAGAGAGGGGGAAAGGTGACTAAATTTTAACTTGAGGAAAACATGGTTATTCCAAATTACTGGTTTTTGTCTAATGAAAACTGAACAAAACTTTAATTTAGCAGTCAGAATCTCTTCAGTCCCTCTCATCCTGCTTAGGACGCCCGATGGATTTGCCAGGAAGAGACTGAGAGTTCAAGGACACTTCGGGTGGGTGGATTCTGGCCTGCACTAGACTGCGTTTATAGGGTCTCCTGCTCTCGTGGGTTTTCTTAGGGAATCTCTGCCACTGGAATAAAACATCTTTGTGGAAAAATCGTGTTCTCCCAGCAGTGTTCCAAGCATTAGAAGTTTTTGTCCTCTGGGATAACTTTCCTTTTTCTATAGGTTTATCTTCTTCTTAGAACTTCTAAGCAACCATTAAACTACCCTCTCTGGAACATTTTCCTTTTCCCCAAACCCCATCAAAATACATCTCTAGGATGACTGAGCACAACAAAGGCGTATTTGTTTTTACACCTCTCTCTCTCCCTGTTTTTTCTGTTAACTTCCTGTGCTGGAGATAGGAATCTGCCACGGTCCTGTCAACGCTCAGGGTAAGGGTTGATGTCACAAACATTTAGATAGTTTAATGCAGGAATGGAAAACAGTAGCTACCCTATTTCTTAATAATAAAAAATACAATTTCTTGGGAATCATCAGACTTTTTTAACTGGGTGCCCAAAAATAAGCTATAAAGGATCTATAAGCCCCCTGAAATAACGTTTATAACTTAGTGGTAGTATCTGTGTAGTTTTCTGAAGAGGGAATTCCTACCTTTCATCAGACTCTTCAAAAACCCTCCCTTCCCCAAGAAAAGATAGGAACCACAGAATGAATTTGGTTATAAATCTCCAACTCTTATTAGCAGCTATAGTTTTGTAAAGATCCTTTTATATAAGCTTCATTTTGGTAGGGTTTTTTTTTTTACTTAAAGATAACTTAGTAGATTATTTGATAAGAAAGGGCATAGTGATTCTTTTTAAAAAAAACAAACCTTTCTTAAATATCTTACCCTATATTTTTCATGCATTTAGCAATTACTCTTTATATTTCTTTAATACCTCATAGGATATTTTGGTGTTTTGTTTTTTTTAATCATTTGGCCTCTGTACATATTATAGGTAGATAATTCTTGTGGTTGAATTTTTCCCAGAAAACCAAAGAGTCGTTCATGTGGTAGTAAAGGAGACCTATGCTTTGTAAGGGAATGAGTCCGTAGGTAGGTCGAATACAGAGACGTGCTCCCTGATGAAGTGGAAGACAGTGAGAAAGTAGGTGCAGGCAGAAAGACTACCCTTGAACAGCAGATAGACACATTCTTCTCTGAGATAAGGAGGGGGAGAGACTGATTTCTAACATCGGATAACCTCTGTTCACCTTTGGCCCAGGTGAGGCAGCTGAGCTAGAGATGGGAGTGGGACTGGAGGCCAGGGGTAAAGGGCCGGTACAGCTTTGGAGGCTGTGGTCCTGGGAGCTCTGCGAGGAAGGGTGCCTGGCCAGCACTGAGGGTCCACCTGAGATTGGTGGGTGCCGCTTTTTATAGAGTTACCAGTCTGCGCAGTTGTGATTTTCTTCAGCAGTAGATAGCAGTTGAGGCATAAGAGCAGAGAATGTGGTGGGTTGATCAGTTCTGTGGTTTTACAGGTGGGTGCAGTAGAAGTGTAAGAGGGCTAAGGAAGTGGCTAGAGATGATACATAGATTCGGAGCTAGACAAGACACATGAGCACTAGCCAGGAGGGGGCTAACTAATGGGGGGGGGAAGCAGGTGGTGTTACAAGCCAGGGCCGGTTTTTATATTAATTCTCAGCCGAGGAAAGCATTTTCTATGAACCCCCAAACCTCAGAGTTGATAGACTCATAGGTACAAATTCTCAGGGAAGCCCCTCTCTTCAAGAAGATCAAGGCAGAGACAGAAAAAATTCTTATCCCTTTGCCACTGGGCGATTCCCCCTCCCCTCACATCTGTCCTTTTGGGGAACAGGGATCCACAAGGGTCTTGATTGTGTCGGGGGCTCTAAGTCCCACTGCCCCATTCGGGTTCCTTGACTCAGTCTCAAGGCCCTGTTTTCTGTCTCAATGTGGCAGTTAAAATCCAAGCCCATTGGCTAACTGCGCCTGGCCTCTTCTCCTATAATAGCTGTGGATGATGTATAATATTTAATGAATGCCGAGAAGTGTGCTAACACTTTACATATCCTATTTCATTCTCTAGAAACCCTACTGCTTTCCCCCACTTTACTGATGAGGAAATGGAGATAAGTAACTTGCTTAATATTATGTAGGAATAAGTAGCAGCCCTGAGGTTGGAACCCAGGTCCACGTGAGTGTGGAGTGTGCACTGTTGATGCCCAGGCACTGCCAGGCCTGACAGCTTCTTCCTGGTGCCTCGTTAGAGTTAGCTGCCCGGTCACTCAGGGATTGTCTGTTGTCGAATGAAGACACTCTCCTCCAGTGTTCAAGTTTGTTGGGGGAAACCCTGAGAACAAGTATTTGGTAGATTTCTAAGCGGAGCTGATACTGGATGGCAGTTCCCATCATGTTTCATACTTGAATTACAGCAGTAAAATGTCTGTCTTACTATCTGCAAAATCTTACATTTTCTAGTGAAGACAAGAGGCAGGAGAGAAGGTGTTCAGTAACTGTCGTATCTGTCACCTCCTCCAGAAGAGTTTATAAGCTAGTGGAGCGCACACACGCACACCCTCCTGGGCAGCAAGACACAGTGAGTAAATATTTAACAGAAAAGGCAAAGAGGAAGAATAAAAGCTGACAGGGATCTGCAAAGTCACTGGGTGGTAAATGCACATTTTCTGGTAAAATCAGTTCTCTCCAAAAATTGGAGAAGGAAGGCAGATATTATTCTTACATTAAAACAGTTGTTATAGAGCAGGGTAAAAAAGGAGAAAGAAAATTCCAAGAAATCTCCAGTTTCAATGAATGACTTAATAGAATGCTTAAGTTTGTTGTTAAGGGCAACCATAATAATGAGAAAAACAAATATTTATACAATGTTTATTCCGTGCCATGCATATATTAGCTCTTTTATCCTCACGACAATCCCATTAGGTAGTTATTATTAGCACCCCCATCTAATGGATAAGCAAAGTGAGACATTGATTGATAGGTTAAGCAACTCATCCAAGGTTGAACAGCTGTCAGATTGGGCCTCAGACCGAGGCCGCCTGGCCCCAGAGCCTACACTTTCTCTGATGGCCACACACCAGGTGGAATTTGAGCTCATGATGAAGAGTTAGGACAAGTGAGGAAAAGGAGGGAAGGAAATTGCAAGGCTCTTTCTTACTTGGCCTGAGAAAAGTCCCATCACAATTTGAGGCAATGGCTAATACAGAATCTACACTGAAAATATATCAAAGACTTATGTTTTGAAATGAAATAAGCACTGTAGTTTTCAAAAAATCTAGTGGACCCTCTCTCGTGCCTGCTTATGTATTGCTGTAGTCTTTTTCACAAGTCAAATTTCATGCATCCATTTTACTTGCCAAGGTTCTGAAGCAAAAGGACGTGGGTTGCTTCCTTTGCAACCCTCACCACAGCGGAGCCCTAGGCACACCATAGTGCTTAGTAAGTGCTTGTTTAATTAAACTTAAGTCTCTTTCTCAGTACCTTTTACCTAAGGAAACAGATTAAGAAAAAAAAATGGTTACATGACTTCAGATGATGTTTAAAATTTCCTTAGCGGAAAACCCATAAGTATTATCTGGTAGGAAACAGAAATAGAGGGGAGATTCTAAAGCAAAGAGTATTTTTGTCTTTGAAAGATTAAATATAACAAGTCAGCAAAATCCCAGAAACAGAAGCATGAATTAGTAAAACAGACCCTGAGACTGGTGAGAAAGAAGGTTTAGAAAGAGAACTGGAATAAGGAGGTGAAGGTAGGAGAGGAAGGAGGCTGTAAGCAGGTAGCATGGGGTAGGGGTAGGAAAAGATGCAGATAGACTTTTAGATAAATTAGTAACAAAGTTTTATTTATAATCTTCAACATTAATAATGTATTTTAAAGTCTAGAAAATATTCTAAAAATAAGAGAATCTCTTTTAAAGGTGGCCAGAAAAAATAAGAAATTAAAGAACTACGAAGATTTGGGGGGTCATGTTTTAAGATGGCTTCAAGCTTATGGAGAAATTGCAAAAGTGGTATAAAGAACTCTCCAACATCCCTTACATAGATTCACAGAGCTTTTACAGTTTATCCCTTTGCTCTATCAAGTGTTCTACCGCTCTCTCTGTGTATGAATATTTGTGTGTGTATTTGTGTGTGTGTGTTACACAATTGCATGCACATGGACTTTTTCCGAACCATTTTAGCATCCATTGCAGATGAGTCTTTTACTTTTAAATATATCAGAAGGTGACCTTCCTAAGAAGAAGGACATTCTCTTAACCACAGTGCCATTATGAAAATCAGGAAATTTTAATGTTGATATAATACTCTTATCTATTTTGTAGTTTATACTCAAATTTTCAGTGCCATTTTTATGTAACGGTAGAACTGTAAAATACTAAAAAGCCTATCCAGGAAAAAAAAGCAGCACATAAAGTGCAAAAGGGCCTAAAGACAGAACTAGTTAAGGGCTGTATAAAAAGCAGCAACACTGGAAGACTGGCCTTGTGGGGCTTTCCAGGGAAATCCGTCATAAAATAGCATGTCACCTTTTATCAGCTTCCTCCGTTTCTAAGAGCTGTTTTTCTCTTGCAGTCCCAGGAAGACATTGTATTTTACAGCTTTACATTTCTCACAGGCTTTCACAAAATGGCATCAGTGACTGTGGCCTTCAGTCTGTTCAATGATAAGCTGTTCTTTGTGACTTTGAGGAAACGTTACTCAGCTCTTGGTTGATTCCCTTTAACGGCAGCCGCTTCGTTCTTTCCTCCGTGTGTCCGAGCCACTCCCTGAGGTGGAAGCCGGGAATAGCTGACAGGTGAAATTGTGAGATACCTGCTCACATCATAAGGAAAAGTATTTTTCAGTGTGTACTGTTTCTCATCATTTTGATGGTATCCAGTATAATTAATATCTTTTGAATTTGTAGAGGTTTTTTTGGTTAAAATTTAAAAGAGAATCGTGAACTTTGTACTTATTAGTTCTCATCATGTTAATGGCATCCAGTATAATTTAGTACCTTTTGAATTTGTAGAGGTGTTTTTTGGTGGAAACTTGAAAGATAATTGTAAACCTTTGTTTTGTGCATTATCAATCAAGTATGAAATTCTTAGAAGTACTCCTTATCTTTAGTGAGATGAAACTTTCAGATACATATGCTAAGAATTATCAAATGTACGGACTTCACAGAGAATAGCAACCTTTATAAAAACCAAAAGGCTTAAATTAAGCACAACTTTGCTGTGGCTGTTTGTCTTTTATCCACCTTCCCCCGCTGTGGTCTCCACTACCACCGACAACCGGGGGAAGGAGGGACCTCTGGGGTTGAAGCTGTGACTCGGAAGAAGGTACCTAAATGATTCCTCCTCCCGTGTCCCATCTCCGAGACTGTGGGGCCAAAGTCCCAGAGGTGTCCTGGGTTCTTTTTTGTCCCCACCTTTCACACGGAGCCGGTAGCCCAGACTATCCCTCCGGTCTACCTCCAGCTTCTGAACGTTCATATTTCGGGGCCTCCTCTGCCTCTCAGCTCCTCTCTGACCCCGCCCCTCCTCTGACCCCGCCCCTCCTCCTCTGACCCCTCATGTGTATCACCGCCAGGTTCGTCTACCAGACAGGGTGCTGATAACCCGGCCCCTCACTCAGAGGCCTTCGGGCCTCTTGGTCCCACCCGCAGTCCAGACCAGTGTCGCTCAGACTGTGCCCTTTGGTCGGTGACGTCCACCTGTTTGCTGCCTGTCTGCAGTGAGGTCACTACAGAAATTGAGGGTGTTCAGAAACTTCCGTGACATCTCCACAGAGTGCATTTTATTTGGATACAATAATTTGAAACAGCAGGTGTGTGTCTCCTCCTTGTTTCTAGTAAAAGATTCAAGGCCTACTGGAAGGAGAAAAGTTGGTCTCCCACAACAGGTGGTATGAGAATCACTGGTTTGAATGCCTCTCTCATCGTGATACCAGCTGCGCCTCGGTTGATCAATGTCTCCACTCGCCTCTTTCCAACAACGCGTCCTTTCCAAAGCCAGCCACTTGCTGTTCTTGACACACACCCTGTGCTTGCTCACCTTTTATGTTGCTCACGTTTGTTTCTTCTCTGGAAAGTGCAAGTAGAGTGGAAGGACCCTCATAGCTCCTGAGGGCTGGGTGACACAGTATTCTTCTGTCCGGTTCTCCCTCTGCCCTGTGAGCCCTCGCAGCTGCTGGTGCGGGCCCGAGGTGAGGGTGGACGGGGCAGCTCAACAGAGCGAAGGCGCCTGGAGCCACCACGCGCTTGCCTTATGGGAGCCGTGCAGGGTCGAGTCCGCCCGACTGGTGCAACTGGCCACCAGCTCGCGTGATGAGCAGCTGTGGGTTTCATCTGTGTTTCCCAGAAAAAGGGTGTGCAGGCCTAGAACGGGTGTCACCTGTGGCTGGCTGACTCAGTAACTCACGCATATCCATATGAATGTTTGGTGTCTCCTACATGGTGTCATGTATATTTGGTGGCCTTTGGTTCTCTCCTTCCTTCCTAGCTGTGGTTGGCACTTGTAAGCCCTATGTTTTTATCTCTAACATGTCAAGCTGTTTGGTTCTATTCTTAGTTTCATCCCCCTTCCTTCTTTGTTTCTGCAATACTGTTTTCTGTAATAGAATCGAATATTCTTAAATATTCACACATCACACCCTCCCTACAAGTAAAAGTCGTTTTCTTTTGAATTCTCAAAGAACTTGCCTGTTATTTATCACCTTTTTGTCTATAGCAAAAGTTTTGGGGGAAGTAGGAAGGTTAGGACAGGGTTTGTAGCCATTTCTAGGAGAGTGTAAACTCTTCAGGGCAGGTTGTATCTTAATCATACTAGACAATTGTGGTTGGTTATGTTAACATCAGGCCAGCTCAGCACTCTACTTCTGAGGTCAGAGTTCCGTCTCCACGTGGGGATTTCTTTGCTTTGTTTCCTGTCCTCATACTAACCCTTTAATGTTGGCCAAATGTGTGCTTTTGATTACAGAGAGCACTGGGCGAAAAACAAAGAATTAGCACCTGTATTGTGCAAATAGTTCAGAACTAGTATTCTCCTGGGCATAGGGGCAGGAGCATCATGTTCCCATTCAAAGGACAACCTTGTATCGCTGTTTTTCAAGATAAGGAAGGTGGACGGTGAACCCTGGCAGAAGAAAATGTGTGAGTTTGCCTGTAGCTACACTTTGTAAGTAGGTAACAAGTGTCGCAGCTCACATACTTGTTTTAGACTTGAAACAGTGAAAGACAACAGAGAACTTGGGAACTAATATCTAGAATCATCAAATCTTAAAGTTAGGAATGGTAGAGGGAATTTAGATCCTAGGCAATTAGATAATAACAGAACTTAATTTTTCTGATTTAAAATGCGATGCTATCACTTTTTCAAAATAAAATTCTGGTATATATTTCAGTACAATTTACAACATAGATCAGGAGTTTAAGAATTCATTTTTCTTAAGTGAAATAAACCAAAGGCAAGGATTTTGCAGAGTGCATTCAGCAGGAGTAAGAAGAATGACAGAGCTGTGAAGAATAGAGAACAGGAGTTCAAATGGAATTTGGTAGTGAAATAGACTGAAGAAATCTCTCTTTCCATTGCACTGAGAAAATTCCAGCATTTCTATTGATGCTTAGTCCTCCTGTAGAAGGTTAGGGTAAAAGAGTCACCTTTGGCCCTGGCTGGTGTGGCTCAGTGGATTGAGCATGGGCCTGTGCACCAAAGGGTCAGCAGTTCGATTCCCAGTCAGGGCACATGCCTGGGTTGCAGGCCAGGTCCCCAGTTGGGGGTGCATGAGAGGCAACCACACGCTGATGTTTCTCTCCCTCTTTTTCTCCTTCCCTCCCCCTCTCTCTAGAAATAAATAAATATCTTTTTTAAAAAAGGCTCCTTTGGGGAGGCAGGGGGTTGCACCATGAGAATATTTGAAGACTGTATATGACCAAGCAGAGGGGAGACGGTGGATTTGTAGTGGCACTAACTTCAGTGGGCCCTCAACAGCAGCCCCACAATAATCCACTGGCTGTTTGATACCTTCTGGATGCTTCCCAAGCCCCTGCTCCCAATAACCCCGCCTGCCTTCAGCAGATGCCCTCCTCCCTGTTTCCTAGAGATAGATAGATTATGAAATAAAAACGCCTCCAGCCTAACTCCAAGCACACCCCTTCTCCGGTGTAAGGCTTGTCCCTCGACTGTGTCCTGGGTGCCACCCCAGCTCCTCAGTCTTTGCACCCTCACTTGTTTAGTGCTCTCCCTGTTATTCTTCATTCCTCCCTCTCAGCTGCCCATTTCCTTTCCTATCAGCACGCTCTCCGTCATCCAGGAAAAGGGAGAAGAAACCTCTCATTACTCGGAGGTTGAAAGATCAACACAAGTGACCTTTCTGATATGTAAACCTGACCATGTCGCTCCAATTAAAAATCTTTCAGAAAATCCCTCCAGGTCCATTTAATGATCCCCACTAATGACTCATGGTTTGGAGCTGTAGTTTTATTACAGCCACTAGCCAACATTTTTGTCTTGCTGTCTCTTCCCTACAAAGTACGGCGCAGTATGTATTCATTTGTTAGAAGTTAAATGCAGTGGAATTTTTTCTGTTAATTTGAATATAATTCCATGCCATCCATTGCCATCATTGAGTTCAATGTTAATTCTGTCTTTAGTCTTAGTAACTACGAATAAACCATGGGGACTCAAGGGTAGCACTTATTTATTAAAATTGCAATAAATAAACAAACAAGATGTAAACAGCTGGACCTTTTAGTAGCGTATCAGCTCTTCAGTTACCCAAGACTATTGCTGGGGGCACAGATGTATAAATTAGTGTGTTTGCATAAGAGACAGTATTGGATTATTATCTTACATACACATTAATTTAGTTAGAATTTAGAAGTTTAGGGATAAAAGTTTTCATTCAGGCTAGTATTTATTCTAAAACTACCACAGAGAGAGCATTCATAGATCAGTGTGAGATAAGAAAAGATATGGTAGAGGAAGGTTTGTTCGAGATAGTGAATTGTGCCTAGCCGGACCCAGCGCATATTGGTGATAGGATTTAAAAGTAGAAAATAGAGTTCTGGAAAGTTACTATTCTTGTTTTTCCCCTTAGCAACTCATTTAAACTAAGTTTTCTCAAATTGATTAAAGAGTCATTGGACACTGTTTTGAATGAATTCAAGAATTATCTCACACTCATTTCAGCCTGGAGAGGGTGGCTCAGTTAATTGGAGTGTCTTCTCATAGACCAAAAGGTCATGGGTTTGACTCCCAGGCAGGTTACATAACCGGATTGAGGTTTGAGACCCATTTTGGGTGTGTACGAGAAGACAACCAGTCGATGTTTCTCTTGCTCTCACTCTCCCTCTCTCTCCCTCTTCTATCCTCTTAAAAGTCAAATTAGATGAAAGAGCAAAATAAACTACATGCTTTTGACACTGCATTATCAATGTAGTTCTCTTCTGGAGCTTTCTCTCCTATTTAAGTCCTTGAACTTTTTCATAATAGCTAATTTAAAGTTCTCCAATATACGGATCCTCCTATGAGTCTATTTCTGTTAACTACTTTTCCTCCCACCTTTTTGTCAAATCTTAATCTCTTAAATGCTTGGTTATTTTGTATTATAGATCAGTCATTATGGATGAAAACGTGTGTAGATGATTTAAGCCATTGTTGGATTCCTTCTTTCAGAGAGCCAGCAAGCCAGCAAGTTAGCGCAGCTCGCCTCAGTGCATCCGGAGCTGGAGGTGGTTCTCCTCGGCTTCCGCCCCCTGTGAGGGCTGGTCTAGTTCAGGCAGCTTTTCTCCTGGGGAGCAGCCCTTTCAGGTGCCACCTGAAGGCCTCAGGCTTCCCGCTTCTCGGCAGGCCCTGAACCCCAGTTTTTCTGCCCGCTCTGCAAGTCTGCTGAGAACTCTGCTCAGCTTTTCTGGCGTCTGCATTGAAACTTTCTGCCAGCTTTTCTTACCGTTATCGTCAGGAAGACTTGTCTGAAATGAGCCAGTCTGTCCTTGCCAGAGGTAGAATTCTTTCATCCTTTCTTCCTGTTTATTTTTACATGTTTAAAAATGAGTATGCACCTATATATTAGTACAGTACGTGTGCCCACAGTTTATGAACAAATATACATCCAGCAGTACGGAATCAATCACTTTGCTCATTCGGGGTGTTCTGTCAGAGTTTGAGACTTGCACTTTATTTACTGTTCTTTAGCTGTGGTGTTTGTTCTGTAAATACCTGTGATCTGCCCAGCAGAAATTATTCTTTGTGTACAAGGGGACGTGTCCAGTATTTGATGATTTCTGACAGGGCTGTTATATAGATTAATGTGTAAACCTAAAAAAATGAGTTTGTCATGTTTAAGGAGTACAGCAAATAAATAATCTTATTGGTGGGTTTTATTGTATATTTTCTCAACGAATTTTCTAAACTCTATATATCTGAAAAACATTTCAAGTTACTAGAATTTGTGTTGCTTCCTCCTTTTAAAGCTAGCAGTTTGGCATGTATAAAATATACGTGTGAGAATGGTTGATTTCTTTTTAATTTTTATAAAAATTATAATGGTTAAGGATTATAGTGGTTAAGGATACAGGCTCTGGAGTCAAGTTCTTTGAATCTGCATTCTGACTTTGCCGTGTACTAGCTCTGTGACCTTGGCCTATTTATTTAATCTTTCTCTTCCTTCCCTGTAACATGGATATAATTATAGAACCACTTTGGTATGTATGACCTGCGTGAAGATTAAATTTTATATATAAAAATATTTGGTAAGTATTCAGTAACTATTGATAATAATTAGCTGTTTATTCAGATAATGATAGCTATTTTGTCAAGCCTCTTAAGGGAAAGTTCTAAGAAACTATTTTGTCACTATGTTAGCAAAAATTATCAAAATACATTATTAACAAAATATATAGTTTTATGTGTATATTTAATGATTAAAGAGTAGACTGCTTAGCCAAGTGCTCAAAGTGTAAAAATCAGTTAAGACAGTTTTCACAAAGGTATATATGTAAGTAAACATAATTTTTGTTTTAAAAAGGTTGGTTATGGTGTGAACCAAAAGGTGTTTTCAAGTTCTTAGATCCTGCTGTTGTGGCTTCAAAGTGTGGTTGCAATATGTTGTATAACAAAGAAGCATTTAAAACCAAATCAGCACAATTTATGTGTGAACCTAGGGAAATGACTCCTTCCTCTACACCTTTGTGTATGTGGTATTTACCCTGTGAAACTGAAGAAAATGCTTGCGTTGCCCACTGATCATGCTGTATGCTAGGAGTTGCCCACCCTTTATCTTCAGGTGATAGAGAGGTCCGCTCCTAAGAACATTTTAAATCATGAATTCCATCACCCCGAAGTAGGCAAATCTTCCAATTAATGATTAAGTGAAAGAAAAAAGTTAGAAATTGTTTCTTAAAATGCTTTACTGCATGTCCAAAGATGTCCTTGAGCTCCTGCCGTTCCGTCAAGTTGCATCTATTCTGCACCTGCGATCCAACCCGGTGTGGTAGGTCTGTGCAAGAGAGAGGGAGGAGGGGGAGACGGCTGCTTCTGCAGGGCTCGGGTACGCCCACGGCAGGGCTGGTGACCTGTCATGTCCACGTGTCATCGATTTTTGGACTTAGGGCTCTTTGGATGAGTAAGCGATCTTGAACTGAGCCCCACTTTGAAAGGGAGGGCTGGGGAAAATGAAACAAGCTGGGCTTTGCACTCGCTTTATCTGCCCCAAGGTTGTTTGGTTTGGGGCTTATGAGTCATATAGTTTCAGTTGTTTTTTTTGTTTTTGTTTTTTTTTTTCATATTTTAAGAGTGTTTTCTCTGCATGTATAAAAGTTCATGTTTGTTGTTTTCTCCCTTGGAATCATGGCCTTCATGTGTGACTATCATTGATCATTTATTTCTGTTTTTCCTTTTATGTTCCTGTAGTTTTTTATATATTTTTCACATTTCTAGGCTTCTCATCTTAGAGCCTAACTTTTCTGTGATGTCTTTTTTCTATATTAAGAATGAATTCCTTGTTATGAAATTTTTTATTATTAAAGAAATGTCACAAGTCTGGCTTACTTTTGTACTGTGCTGTCACAGATACTGAAGTATGAGGGAGAAGGGAGTAAGGCAGTCTTACTAATTGTGATCGCCGTTCGGTGTTCTGTGCAGTGCCGGGAGCGTTTTGAGTACGAAGAAGCACCAAAACGGGATGGAGTGGTCCTGGGGTTTCCATCCTGAGAGTAGGATGGAAATAAGTGTCTACAGGCTGAATTTAAAAGCATTCAGCATTCATTTCCTGTAGGAAGTATTCACTTTCTTTGATTATAGCAATATTGCTGTCTGTAGCCAGGAAGTGCCTACAGCACAACTTACAGGAGCAAGAAAGAATCTCGAATGGAGATTCACCTCACGCCACGGCTTGGGGGGATGGGGCGCTGTCCCGTCCCGGCAGTGTGGGGGGGCAGCACTGATCTCACAGTGCATGTGGGACACACGAGCCTCGTAAGGAGTTTTGTGTTGCAGTAACCGTGTTAAATCGCTTTTTAAAAGGTGGAATTAATGAGAAGGTGTATTTAAATAGACAAAAATACTGTTTCAATATGCAATCAATATTTAAATGTATTAAGAAGCTTTTTTACATTCTTGGTATTCATAGTAAATCTCTGAAGTTTCTGTAAAAAATCTCTGAAATTGACTGTGAGCAGCCACATTTGAATTTAGTTAATAGAACACCTAATTGATCTGGTAGCAGTCTTCCACTAAATTTCCATTTGACTGGAAATTTTCAAATTTAACCTTGGGGTTGCATCTAAAGAACCTTGGGTTCTTTCAAAAGTAAAAATACAGCATTTAGGCCTAATTTGTATGAAGCATGGCACACACAATCTCCTTAAAGCATTTAAACAAAGTAATTGAGTCATACTCTGTACTTGATTGTTCTTATATTTCTTACTTTTAGTAACCCCTGATGTTTATAATCTCATCAGGTTCATTAAGACGTATAAAAAGTGAAGTCAAGTCAACTTCAGATCAAGCCAGGAAATCTACAGTTTTTGTTACTCTGATAACTCTGTTATCTGTTTAAGTAAAGCTTTTGAAGTTTTGCGGTTTTTTGAGTTTTGTACCAGCCTCTCTTCAACATGTTTGCCTGGCATTCTTCAGCCGTACGAGCCAACATGTCAAATAGCTTTCATACGATGGACATATTTGGAATGCTGTTTTGCCAGAGAGGGCGGAAACTTGGGCAGCAGTCACTGTCATGCTTTTAAAAGGCAAAATAGGCCAGAATCAGTGACTGCAGGGTTGCTGGTTTTTGTGCGAACTGGTTACAGGCACAGGGACACTCGCAGAATACGACACGGTTTAGATGCAGCCAGTAACCTTGAGTGTGATTTCAACTGTACTTCTAACTCCAGGTCCTATACTACATTGGTGTATTTTTAAATGCTGTGTGTCAGCGGGGTCTCTGTCTCCTGGAGATTCTGCCTTGCCCAAGGACTTTCTTATGACGAGATACAGGTGTTCCAGAACATTACCCTTTTGATGGTTTGTCATATTGTTCATACTATTTTTATATAGTTTTTAAATGTTGATAAAAATATTGGTGCAGCACTGAGGGAGAGGAAAAGAGGAGAAAGAAGAGACAAAAATAATAGCCATGTTTCCAAAGCAATAGAACTATACTGATTAGAAATCCTATTAAGGAAGTTATCCCATTGCTTAAATTAAAATTTTCCAATTGAAATGTGTTAGGAATACAACAAATATTGTATGCCAGGTTCCTTTACCTCTTATAATAGGAGCGGGGAGGGGGTGGGAACCCATGGCCCACCTTTCTCCCTTTCAGAGAGGGAAAGTAGAAAACTGGTCCCCTCGCTCATTCATGTATTGATAGCTGCCAGGCCCAAGGTTAGACATTGTGAAGAATAAAAATTATCTGTGGCCGGGTTGTGGATATTCAAATGGCTTACATCCAGTAGGCCACATACGCAAAAATATCTGAGATAAGGCAGTACTCGGGAAGGGCTGTGCGGGGACAGACTGCCAAGGCGGGGTGTTATCGTGGGTCTTCTGGACCGCAGAAGTCAGGGGAAGCAAATTGGAGTGGTTTTTGAGCCACAACTTGAAGATTTAGTAGATATCTTCGGAGAACAATTATAAGACCCTAAGAAGCAGTATTAAAAAGTAGTTTACAGAGGTACCTTTTGAGAATTAAACTGTGTCATTACAAAACAATAGGTAAAATGTCTTGAAGCCCAAAGGAAGGGACACCTGCTCTACTGGTCATAGCTACTTAACTTAAGTAGTAATTAGTGTTGTTGTTTTTTAATAGCTGTCAGCAGAAGATAGGCTACATAGGCAATGGTGTATTGTGTGGATCCCAATACCCAGGGAAAGAGAGAACTTGAACTTCTTGGTCATTGGAGTCGTGTCCCCTGCGGTGCGGTGGAGATTCTTCATTGGCGTGTGTACCCCAACGGGAGAGAAATACCCTTTCATTTACTTTCTCCCCGCTGTCCGTAGAGCACGATGTCCGTAGGTCTCAGAATCAAAACTCACTCAAGTTCTGTCTGCAAACTTGCTAGCTATGTGACTCTTGACAAGATATGATACTTGGTCTCCTCGTGAGTATAATGGGACTAAAGTTATCTCTCTGCTAAGTAACCATGAGCATTGAATGAAAGCGTTGGTCTGAAGAGTTTTACTCAGGGGCCTGTACATGACGGTCAGCAGACCTGCGAATATGATCTGTAATTTTATCCTTACTGAGGGTCCTTAATCATTCATTTCTGGCTATCTGAATCATCTGAAATAGGGCGTGCAGAACAGATGCTTAAGCATTCCAGAAAGTAACTCAGATATCCCCATCATAAATTAATACTTTGCAGCATTCTCAAATGCTGGTTATCATCAAGAACTAACCATTCCTAGGTGTGAGGGCAGTCTGGGTGTGACACCTGTCACCCCATTGATTGCCAGGGTTGCTTCAGCTGATCAGGCTGGCTAGGCAGGTGTCCCCTTCTTCCCACACCCATCCATGTGCGTCCCTCCCGAAGCCACGCGCTCCATGGAAGAGCATAACCTTTTCAGCTAGAGGAGAGGACCGGCCTTTGGTCCAGGGTATACCAGTAGCTGCAGTCCCCAGCTAGAACTTCCAAACGGGCTCTCAAAAACCTGCAGTTCCTGGAAGGTTTGGGAACCTGCTGTTTCAGAACCTACAATAAGGCTACTGACCTGCCTGAGTAAGCCTACCAGTCTTTCATGCCAACCCGGAGATTATTTCGGAAGTGATAGTGGCTAACTTTGATTGAGCGTGCACCGTGGGCCAAGTACCGCTCGAAGTGCTTCACCCACCGTGTTGGCTAAGCCTCAAAAATGACTCTTCAGGGTAGGTATTAAAATTCTCCACGGTTACAAACCAGAAAAGTAAAGCTTGGACATGCTAGGTAACTTCCTGAGGCCGCACCCAGCTGTTCCGCCGCAGAGGCAGGGTCTGAGCCCGGCGCCTCCGCCTGCCCTCGGCCCCTGTGCTGAGCAGCCTCAGGCTCACAGCTGGAAGACCTGGCTTCAGATCCCCTTCCGCTTCTTTCCAGGAAAATGGAAGGAAGTGGCTTTTGCCTCTTCCAGCCTCCAAGCCTTCATCTAAAACACAGAATGAGTACTTCCTTCGTGGGCCTGTTCGGAGGATTAGAAATAAGGCGCCAAAGTACCTGGCGCAGTTTCTAATGCATGAAAGTGACTCCAATGACGTGATTGTTAGAGTTTGGGGCTCTCTAGACTGCTTTCTACTGCCCAGTGTCCCCCTTGGCATGTGACCTCAGTGTTTCTTTGAGGTAAAAGTAAACCTTTATACTTTTCAGCTGCAAATACGTGCAGAATATGCCTTGATTATTTAAATTAGAAAGTAACTGAGGCTGTTCGCTGTTTTAAGGACTGACGTTGGTCCTACATAGCCATATAAACTTTTTACTCTTTCTATTGTGACAAAATATATATAACAGAGAAAGAAAAGGAAAAAAATTAACAGGAAAAATATAAAAAACATAAAATATGCCATTTTTTAGCAGTTACTAAGTGTGCATTTCAGTGGCATTAATTACATTCACACTGTCCTGTGGCCATCACCCCTGTTTCCAGATCTTTTTCGTTGCCCCAAGGCAAAACTCTGTCACCATTAAGCAGTGACTCCCTCTTTCCCCTGCCCTCAGCTCCTGGTGAAAATTTGCCTGATCTAGGTACTTCGTGTGTGTGAAATCATACATTTTTCCTTCTGTGTCTTGGCCTGTTTCACTTAGCATAACGTTTTCAGAGTTCATCCATGTTACGGCATTTATCAGAACTTCATTCCTTCTTGTGGCTGAGTGATCTTTCCTTGCTTGAATACGCCACATTTTGTTTTCCTGTTCGTTAATGGACTTTTGAGTTGTCCCCGCTATTTTTGCCACATACACTTGAAAAGTATTTGAGTTTGAAATTCCTCATGATAGTGATGTTGAAGACCTCATTAAAAATAATAACTGTTTTTAAATTAAAAATTATACCCTATTTAGAATGTCTTTTAGGTCTACACTAAGTTATTCCAGCCAAGCTAGATCATTGTACTTTTTGTGTTACATAGTTACCAGTAGAGATGTGTAAAATATATTTTAAGGAAGATAATACCAGCCAGATTTAGTAGATATTTTTATGTTTACCAAGTACTATTTTATGTCTCTGAATCAAACAAAGTATTGCAGTCGCAAAATATGTTGGAAACCTATGATACAATCAGTGTGGGGTTGATGATATATTTTATACTACCTTTTCATGTTTTTAAAGAATTGTACGTTACATGTCTAGAGAGTAAGCATTTCTGTTTATTAATTAGAAGAATTTTAAAAGTTTTGTTATTTAGGTTTTTCAAGAATTACTGGAATATATTTGATTCAAACCCAAAATAATGCTTGGCAAGCATAAAATAAATCTAAATCTGGCTGACATCATTTCCCTTAAAATATAATGTGCTTTTTGAACAGAGGGAATAAAATATGACCAATAAAGGGCTTGTAATCTGTTTTGTAGATCTTTAAAATGTTAGCAGGATCCTTGGAACAGATTTAGAATTTTTCCGGTTTCAACTAGATGGCCTAAAACTAATCATGGCCCTCTTTTTTTTTTTTTTTTTTTTTTTTAATTGTATAAAAGGAATTTGCTAAGAATTCTAAAGTACTTTTCCAGGGCTTATTTTCAGGAAGTAAAAGATGTAATGAGAATATAGTATAAACTCTATACTATAGAGTTTATAGTATATATTCTCTATATAGTATATATAGAGAATATGCTACCTAAATTTCCCCCCACATGCCCTTTAAATATATATTTAAATGTTTCCATTTGCAAATACTTATGGTATTTGGCCAGATAAGGACTCAAGCAGTTAAGGCCCACTTGTCTGTCTGGTTGAGGGTCCAGGTCTGACATGAGTGATTGGTTTTAGACTGAAATTACCTCCTTTACCCAGTATTCTCGTTCACTGAGGCAGTGGTCCCAACATTTTGCCCACGAGAATTGCCTAGAGAACTTAAAAATGAATACTCTCTGGGCTCAGTCCACCAGGATTCTGATTTAATCGATTTAGTATAGAATTTGGCAAGCTCCACAGGTAAGAAACATGCAGCCAGCATTGAGAACCATTGGGTTCAAATGAGAAGTAGGTGAGGTGAGGTGGGGTGGGCTTGCAAGGTGGGGACAAGGCAGCAGGCATGAGCTTCCCTGCTTACCATCCAGCAAACCCAAGAGAAGAGGGAAGTGAACACTCCCTGAGCATCCAGAATTTAGAAAATGAGGTCGCTTTTCTCTTTTTGTCGTTGTAGACATGGAAGGACGTCAATGAAACGTACATGAGTCAACAGAAGATGCTCCAATGGACGACTGTGAGACGCCTGCATATAACCTTCAGGTAGAACCACAAGATGTCTGCCATCCTGGGGACAGTGTGGGGAGTACAGTCACACGCTTGACTTCCGCATCAGACGAAAATGAAAACCAGCTTAGCAGGGACGGGCATGAATGTCTGACCAGTGGTGACCGCACAATGGGCAGGCCTGACGTGACTGAGCAGGACAGTCTCAACAATAACGACAGCTGCACCCCAAGCTGTGAGGTGGCTGCAAGTGAGAACTCGGAAAGCACTCCTCCTGGAGGCCCCAGAGATGGGCAGGACTGGCTGGAAAAGGACAAAAAAGTACCTGGGAAGAGAAGTTCAAGAAGCCAGGGAGGCACTGCTAAGAAGATACCCCCAGGTATTTTTTTTTTAATTACTATTTATGCTGTTGCTTATAAATAAACTTCCTCCCGTCCCATCCTGTGGATTCTGTCCTGCATCTTGCCTTTCTCTTATTCCTGAGCTTATTACAGGTCCAGCTGTGTGATATGCCATGCACGTGACATGTCTCCATGGCGTTCCACTGTGTGGGTGCACCATCATCTATTGTCATTCTTTGTGCCTGTCATCACTGTGACTTTGGTCTTTAACCTGTGAGTTTGTGGTGCTGGTACAGTCTTACTCAGCCTCTTTATAGAATCTTTGCATTGCACCGGAGAGGTGAATAATGGACATTAACATGTAAGGTTGAATAAGATGTCAAGCTTTAATTATCTATAATCACTTTGGTTACAGAGTAATTCAGAGTGTTTTTTATTGGGTATGTGGTTTGGCAGTTAGGGTTTTGGTCTGTGGACAGTTTCGCCTGAATGGCAGGTCAGGCTTGAGAAAAGGCAGCCTCTGGTCATTTTGATCAGAAACACGGGACAGAGTGTCCAGCACGTCCTACCCCAGGCCTCCTTGGTGCTGCACCGCTTCACCCAGACACCAGCGCCAGTGAGGGGAGCGCTGTCTCTGCTCATCTCCTCCTCTCTTCTGCTGTTTCGGCTGATTAAAGATACAGTCGGTCCGTCCATATCTTGATTTTATTTGTGTTTTTTATTTGGAGTAAAAGGTGAAACTTTCCAGTTTCTACAAATCAATCCTTCTTTATTCTATAAAGCAACTTGACAGCTTTTTAATGTAACTCCTAATTTGACTTTTCCGTTAATTAATCCTTTTGTCTTTGATTTTCCTTAGTAGGCTTAAAAGCAAATTAAATAATTTTGGCAAGAGATAGGAAAGCATTTTTCTGAAAGATCTAAATTAGCAGATGATATGTACAGTGCTACCTGTATATAAATTGATTTAGTCTGTATAGTTCAAGGGCCATTTATGCCTCTCTGACCTGGTCACGTGATGTCTGTAAGAGCTAAGACCTAGTTCCATATGCATAAGGGCCAGTGACAGCGTCCAGATCACAGCTCCTTGTATCCCTCCCTTCCGTGACCTTATTCCAGTTTCCCAAGGTGTGACTGCGTGATTTCAAGTTGCTCACACTTGCTCCCAGTGAGCAGGTGTATGTACAGTTACCCTCCCCTAATGTATTTCATTAATATGATTTCTAAAACCTAGGTGTAGTCTTTACACCAATTATTTTTTAAACTTATTTTATGTATCTTATATAAAATGAGTTTCAGAATGTAAGAAGCTGAATTAAGAGTTGTGAAACCTAAGTTTAAATCTTACTTCTGGTTCTAGGCCACTTGGTGGAGACCTAATTATTCTGTCCTTCAGTTTCCTCATCTGTATAATGATGATTTCCATTTGCATGTATCTATAAAATATCTTTCTGAGCAGTGAATTTCTTAGATTTCTGAATGGAAATGGCATTGTTGACATTCGGTTAAAGTTTGATGATTCCTCTAGCATATCTATGGAGTTGTTTACGTGTAAGGGGTACATTTTTATTTGATCTTTAAGTTTTGTTAAATTAAAAGAAGTCAGGGTGAGCAGAAACTTTTAAACTGAATGAAAGGATTTTTTTGAGGCTGGACTTACCCCCTTGTGACCTGGAAGGGACCTAGAATTGGGAAGCCTTAGGATTGCCCGCAAGCGTTCCTTGGTTTACCGGGAGGCCCCTGAAGCCTGACCTCCGGCAGTACACACCGATCGCCAGCTCTAAGTGACCGTGTCTCCCCGCGCTCCCTCTGGCTGGCCTGTTCCCTCCATCTCCACTGCTGGGACTCGGCATCAGGGGTGCAGCATCATGATCTTCAGCTGGAGTCCTGCAAAAGCCCCTAAAGGTGTCTCCCACCTTGTTTCTCCACAACCCATTCTGTGTCTACACCAACAAAGCAAACAGTTGGTGCTAGACATGGGTGTATTTACTCTTCTCTTTACTGTGAGATTTTTTAAAATTATTTTACTGTTGTTCAAGTGCAGTTGTCTGCATTTACCCCCCTCCACTCCCCCCACACCCCAGCCATCCCCACCGCCCTCCCCTGATTCCACCCCACCTTGGTTTTATCCATGTGTCCTTTATAGTTGTTTCTGAAAACCCTTCCCCCGTCCCCCATTATCCGCTCCCACCTCCCCTCTGACTGTGAGATTTTAAGATCCTAAGTAAGTACAGTTTCAATATTTTGCACATAAGTATTTTTTTAGTAACAATACGAAATGATGTATAAAACAGGATATTCAATCCCAAACCAGAAATGTTTGTGGCAGATAAGTGCTCTCTCAATAAATTTTTAGCAACATATTTTAAGATAAATTTATTCATTCTTATGCTCCCTTACCTAGTTTATAATTTATGGTACTTTTTCAGCATCCCAAAGCTAGTATTGTTAAAAAAAAAAAATAGAGCAGTAGTAGTATTTATCAGGAGACATGTCATTATTTATGACAACAGTTTATAAACCTGCTAAAACCTTTTACTCGGCCTCACATAAGTCCAGTTGTCATTACATTATGAGCTTTCTTTTCCTTAAGAGACTTGGATCCCCTTCACATAATGCAGGGCTACAGGCCGCATCGCATCAAGTTTTCACTGGCATAGTTTTAGGTGAGTAATATTCCAAAAATTAATGAACATTAGGCTATCAATGCTAATAGTTTTATTGAGGTGTAATTCACATGCCATAGAACTCACCCACTTGAAGTGTACAATTCAGCGACTTTTAGCAAAGAGCTGTGCGACCGTCACCACAGTCCACTTACGGGCGCGTTCTCTCATCACCGCGCACAGAGGCCCGCACCTGTTCGCCGACCCCTGCCACCCCCGCAGCCGTCCCAGCTCTGGGCCACGCTGATGTGCTTCCTTCCTCTTTGGACTTGCCTGCTCTGCACATTTCGCATACATGGAACCTTACAGCGTTCGGTCTTTAACGACTGGCTTCTTTCACTTAGCGTAATGCTTTCAGGATCGGCCCGTGTTGTAGCCTGTGTTGGTGCTTTATTCTTTCTGTGGTCCAGCACTCCGCGGCATGCACGCATCGCGTTTCACGTAGGCAGTTGTCCGGTGCTGCATGTTTGGGCTAGTTCTGCTTTTCGGCTGTTACGAAGAATGCTCCTAGAACATCTGTGCACAAGTTTTTCTGGGGACATACGTTTTCATTTGAAGGGGTTGTGTACACATAGGAGTAGAATTACTTCATCATAAAGTAACTAACTTTTTGAAGGTTCTGTCAAACTATTTTCGAAAGTGGCTACACCATCTTACTTCCCACCAGCAATATATGAAGGTTATAATTTCTCCACATTTCTCCAATACTTGGTCATATCTGACTCTTGGTGATAGCCACAGGTTTTTTTATTTAGATATAATTTGCATGCCATAAAACTCACCTTTATAGAGTGTACAACATAGTGGTTTTAGTATATTCACAAAATTGTACAACCATCTAATTCTAGAACAGTTCGTCCCCCCGAAACAGAAGCCCTGTTCTCATTAGCATTCACTCCCCACTTTTCCCCCGCCCCATCCCCTGGCAACAGCTGGGGCATAAATTTTACAAGGTCATGAGATACAAGTTCAGATTAAGTGCCTGATGGTCTGCAAACAGCACACTTCAATTACTCACTCGGTCACCATGGTATCTAAACATTTGACAGAACAGTTCAGCCAATGGCAGGAAGCCAAAGACAGGCAGCAGACGGAAACTGAAAAAGGAAGACCCTTCCAGATGGACTTGGCCACCATTCAGTGCCCAGACTTGTTCCCCTGGAGTTCTTCACAGCGTGGCCGCTGGGAGGTGACGAACAGGGTCTGCAGGCTGGAGGAAAGCAAACCTCGGAAATGGATTTGCATCCTGCAGTCGGGCCTGGGTAGTGAGAAGAACAAAGACTTCGGCTCTGAATCGTGGCTCTACCTGTCCCTACCTCTGTGACCCTAGAAGAGTAGTAACTCGCTTCCCTGAGCCTCTTTTGTCTCTGCGGGAGCGCAGAGCCTCTCTTCTTGCAGCATTGTCCTTAGAGTGCGCAGCCCCGAATGCGGAGGCTCTGTCAAGTGCCCAGCGGGAAATTGCTAGTTGTCACCTGTGTGTGTGTCACCAGATTTGTAAGTGGCATGCAGCAACACTAAGACATTTGTTTCACGTGACTTAATCCATCTTACCTCTTTGTCACTATCTTTCTCCTGGAATCTATGTAATAAGTGCTTTTTATTTTTTTTAAGATTTTATTTATTTATCTTTAGAAGGGAAGAGTAGGAGAGAGGGAGAGAAATATCAATGTATGGTTGCCTCTCATGCATCCCCTGCTGGGAACTGGCCTGCAACCCAGGCATGTGCCCTGACTAGGAATCGAACCACGATCCTTTGGTTTGAAGGCCCACGCTCAATCCACTGAGCCACACCAGCCAGGGCCAATAAGTGCTTTTTAGATTTACCTATACCTGCCCTTCTCTCCCCTGCAGTATATTCCTAAAAACAAATCTTCAGTGCCCACTAGTCACGCCCACTGGCATGTTAACTGATATCTGAAGTAATAACTGGTAACGTTGTAAGTCTGAATCCGCAAGGTAGATTTGCATTTTACGTATCTGGCTTCTACCATAGAACCTTTATAGGCAGCCTTAAATATATATGCCTTTCTACTTGTTAGAGATATAAAATATTTGCATGTTCAGGCTTATAAGAAGATCATATAATTTATAAGGGCACATAAAATTTGATAATTTTATTGATCCTGGAGAACCAAGGAACATTTATATGGTAGCTGATGAATTCAGTGTGCTTGGAATGAACTGGAAAATACGGTAACAGTTTAGCCATTTTGATATTAGCAAAGCTGTTAGTGTGCACCTAGTGGAAAAACAATTATTAAATCCATTTGAAACTTTTGCCTATAGACCTGGATAAGAAGTTTAAAAATTAGCAGAATTAATTGCATGCTTAGGGAAATCCCTTGCATATTTTTAATAGGTAATAAAACATGTGAAAGTGTAAAATGTCTGATCACACCCCTAAGAAGATCCAAAACATCAGTGCTGGTTGGCATAGACAAAATTTAAATCCCAGCGACGTTGATATGTGTGAATTGTACCTTCAATATGAATTAGAGACAACCAGGAGCACACTCGACAAAGTGGTGGAACTTGCAATAGCTCCCAGTGCTGTGATTTAAAAAAAAAAAAAGGTGTCACTGCCCACAGGACTACCTGCTTTTACAGCCTAAGAACCCGTGGACACGGTGTCCAGCGTAGGAGCTACAGAAACCGTGTGTTAGCACGTGTTTCTGACCCATCTCCCGGAATTATAGCCGAGATGCGCATCAGCGCGAACGAGTGGGATGGTGCGAGGAGCTCCGGCATGCGATGGCTCAAAGATGCGTAACATGAAATCACAGGTGTGAAGGCATTTTGTTCTATTACTGCAGTAAAGCACACACATAAATTTGCCAGTTTCGGTGTACAGTTCAGTGATATTGGTTACACACTGTGTAACCACCACCACTATCTATTTCCACAACTTTTATCACCCCAAACGGAGACTCTGTGAGAATTAAGCAACAAACTCTCCACCCTTCTTCCCTCGGCCCCTGCAAACCTCGGTTCTCCTCCTGTCTGTCTGAATTTGCCTGTTGTAGATACTTCACGTAAGTGGAGCCGTAGGGTATTTGTCCCTTTGCGACTGGCTTTGTCACGCGGGATGTCTGCAGGGCCCATCCATGTCGCAGCGTGCGTGCGTGCCTCTGCATGTGTGTGATGCGCAGTGGACCCATCTGGCCAGAGCTGCGGGTTTGTTTAGAGGGCAGTGGAAGCAGGGCTCTGGACACGGTCCTGGTGAACACACACGGTTTAGGAGGAGTCTTTCGGAGGCAGACTAGCTGACGGCCTGTGCAGAGTCCGACAGTCTATCAACTTGAGTATGAAAATCAGAACTGACACTGAGGTTTCAGTGAGGGTAGAAGTTATCATGAATAATGGCTAATTTTTTATAATCTTGTGTGTCATTCATTTTAGGAGCCATGGGCCAAGCATTTATTTACTAGTGATTTTTTTTCTTTTTAGAAGTTTGTGTTACTTAACTTCTTATTAGGAAAAATGTTTCTGTGGCTGTTAGCTCTGGGACGTCTGCTCCTCTGGGATCAAGAAGTAGTTCTAAAGTTGACAGACCAGAGTTTCCCGAGGAAAAGTTAACCTCAGTGGCCAGCGGTTTCATAGGATAAACACATTTGTCTTCCTGTTCAGTTCTGTTTCATTTGGGGGAAGCTCAGACTTCAAATTACAACTAATCCATTTTTTTCCTTTGGTAGAATCGAGTTTTTCGTCAGGTCTTAACCTGCCTGCTTCTATTTAGATCTCATTTTATTAATACCTTTTATTAGCCCTGGCTGGTATAGCTCAGTGGACTGAGCGCGGGCCTGCAAACCAAAGGACCGCGGTTCGATTCCCAGTCAGGGCACATGCCTGGGATGCAGGCCAGGTTCCCAGCAGGGGATGCATCAGAGGCAACCACACATTGATATTTCTCTCCCTCTCTCCTTCCCTTCCCCTCTAAAGATAAAATAAATAATCTAAAAAAATACTTTTCATTATAATCCTGCAAAAGTTGGTTTATGTATGTGCTGACAGAAGCAATCAAATGTCAGCACAGCCTTAATCAGGACATTAACTGTGGTTTCTGGGGGCTTTTTCATAGAACTAGTTTTATTTGTAACTTTTATTGTTAACAGACATAATTTTTTTAAGATGTTCCGCCATGATGGAAATTCATCCTAACGTAGGCATTTCATTTACTTCTTTAAGGACTTGCTTCAGGAGATGCCACACCTTTCATGCAAGAAAACGTGCTGGGTGCAGTCACGCGCGCTCTTGGTGACGGAGCATCTGCTGCAGTAAATGCGAACGACCCACCAGGAGCCCCGAAGCTGGCTCTGCAATCCCTGTTCTCACTCATACGAGGGGAAGTTGAGCAGCTGGACTCGAGAGCACTCCCGCTTTGCCTTCATCAGGTACTGCGTTAAACCCTTCTCTTTCTGCCTCGCTAAAGCTCCGGGACCAGTGTTAGTGATGACCTCAAGTCCAGTCCTGCGCAGTTGATTCTACCCCACATGTCGTTAGTGAGCCCAGGAGCAGGTGGCCCTGGGGAAGCGGGTGCTGGGAAACTTGAATTACTGGCTGGAGGCCACCCGTTGATTGTGGATCTGTATGTCCAACAGTCGCTGACTTCTTTTATTTAGCAAATAAGCTCAGGTGGAAGAGGGTGTGGGTACATGAATAGTAATGGAAAAAGTACGATTAAAATATTGTAAAAATAATAACAAAAAATAAAATACAAGTATGGGCTTTGGTTTTATATCTCAGAGGGCAGGGGTGAGGAGTAAAGGGGGCCAACTATAGGGTGATTTGACCCTGGGTAGTGAGCACACAGTGCAATATACAGACCGTGTGTCATAGAAATGTACACTTGAAACTGCACGACCCTTTAAACAATGACAGCCCAATACACTTAATTTTTTTTTTTTTTTTTTTTTTTGAGTATGGGCTGTGACTCTGCCATTGACAAGCTAAGGGGCTTTCGGTTTTTTCTGGAAAGTTGTAGATGAGTAAATGAGGTAATGCATGCAAAAGCATTTAATGATGTGCTGGATACACATAAATTCAGGTAAATACCAAGCATCATAACTATATTCTCACGGTCACTAATTCAAAGGTTGCTAGTTCAAATGAAGGCCAGGATTAACAAAGACATGCTGAAGTTTGCGGTAAACTGAGACATCGGGGCAACGGAAGCCAGCCGGTGGCCGCACTCCTCAGCCCAAGAATATAAGTCCTCCTACCTCCCCGGGGGACACAAATCAGGGAGAGGGGAAGTGACACTTCTTTTATTTCAGTGGCTCCAGCCACCCCACACCGTGCCTTTCACCTGGACTCACCAGTTGTTGACCTTGTGCCAAGTTTTTGCCCTCTGTCCCCGCATATTTCCCGCAGAAACGCTCTTTTCCCACGTCCGAATCCATTCAGCAAGTCTTGCAGCAAGTCTTGCTTCAGAACAATGTCCAGAGTCAGATCTCTTCTTACCCCTGCATTGCCCCTCTCTCAGCCCAGGGCCCCATCGAGTCTCACCTGTGTTCCTGTGGTGAACGCTCGTGGAAACCTCTCTGCTCTCACTCCTACCTCCGTTCAGTCTTTTCCTCCTCACAGCAGCCACGGGGATGCGGACGGAACGCCGGTCAGGTCACGCCGGTCAGGTCACGCCACTCCTCTGCTCACAGCCCTCCCTTGGTTTCCCTTCTCCTTCACAGTAGGAGCCAGAGTCCTTGTCGTGGCCTGCAGGACCCTATGGGATCCGGCTGTTACCTCTTAGACCTTCGTCCCTAAAACTCCCCTCCGATCCACTCCCTTCCGGTGCGCTGGCCTCCTAGCCCTTCCTCAGACAGACCAAGGATGTTCCTACTTCAGAACCTTTGGTCTCTCCTTTCTACCCTTTCTCAGGAAGCTACTGCAGGTTGTGCTCCACCCCAGCAAGGGAGTAAACCGAGGAATCGGGAGATGTGAGATGCAGGCAGCTGGGCATGCTACCCAGGAGAGAGGTGAAGGGACTCTCCAGGTGAACAGAGATTCTAAGATGACAGCTATGTCCCAAGGAGGAAAGGGTAATCAGCCCTATCTAGAGCAGATCAGACGAATCTGATCTGATAAAACACAAGCAGAATCTTGAAAATCAATTGATCCTTGCTGAAGTTCTCAGAGTAGAAAATATGGATTCAAACTTTAGATTAAACTAAAAATTTCCAGAACGGTGACGTCTGCATTGCCCATGGAAAAGTGTTACACCTATAGTTAAATAATCTTTAAGTTAGGCATATATTTCCTTTAAAAGTATGCTGTTTCCACTGTGGAATGTGGGAAAAGCCATTCCTCTCATTCCTAGTTTATAGGTTTGACAGATAGCTCATTGTTCTTTGCATTGGCAGCTACCTGGGAAATGGCGACACTGATCTGTAAGTGGGACACCTTTTTTTTTTTTTACTACAGATTTAGCGCGAGTCGGTGGAAACTGTTTTAAAAATGTAAAGTACTTACATGAAGTACTCTCAATATGGCAACAGTTTGTGCAGATATTTCTCAGAAAATATTTTGTTTTATGGTTCTTTTTATACATAAAGATCTAAATGAAAAAATCTCGGAGTTTTTAGAATCAAAGAGTTTTCCCACTGAAAGGTGCCTTGGAACGAATCTGGTAGGTGGTAAGCCTGACTCTTGGACCCTCTGTCCAGTGCCCTGTGCGCTCTGCAGCCTGTTGCTCGGACTCCAGCCATCATTGCTCAGCCCTCACAGGTGGCCCGGCCCTCTCCGTGACATCAAAACAGAACCAAGTCAGTGTCCCGCCAGGCAGTTGGTGAAACAAATGAAATGAGGGGCGTTTTAAGGTCTCATGCGTATCAACTTTTTGATTGACAGTAAACAGTCATTCTCGTACTCATGTGTGTCTTTATGAGCCTCTGTAATATTTTCCTCATTCTTGAGAGTTCTGACTTGCAGACCCAAATGCATCAGCAGGGCCTGCTTTGACTGGAAACAGAATAGGGAGAATGTCTGTGTCCGTCTGGCTGGACAGCAGCGGCTCCAGCAACGTGCCTACGGTCCGATTCTGTGAACTGGGAAGTGCAGTCCAAAAGTTTTCTTAGTTTGCTGTTAAAGACTTGCAGAGTTCCAAGGCCTTGATGTCTCCCCAACTTGACTTTTTATCCAAATATTAATTTAATTTATTGGTTTTTATTCATTTTTAACAGATGGCTGAGTCCTATTTCCAGGAGGAGGACTGTATCCTTTTCTTAATTCCAGGAAGAAATTCACAGAACTCTTAGAAAACGCTGGCCATTTCTAAAAATTGAGATTTACGTATAATAAAATATATAGCTCTGTCATTTTCGGTGGGTAATCACCTCAGAAAGTGAGATGTAGGGAATTTCTGTCACTCCAGAAAATTCTCTAGACCTAACCAAGTTTGGCCTTCAATAGGTGAGCCCTGACTTTACCAGAATCTAAATACTTGTATGTTTCAGGCGTGGGGGAGCACGTTGCTGAAAATTGTAATTTAAAACTCGACTGGGTTTTCTTCCTTCTGAGCTGAGCAGAGGTACAAGGCAGCTCACATTCTCACTGCACACGGTGCATCTCAAGGCACACGGTGCATCTCGCGGCCATCTTCCATCTGCCTGCAAGGGGGACGTTGCCTTGGTCACTCCAAAGCAACAGAGAAATGTCAAGGGTGGCCACGTGTTAACTTTTGTGTAGGAAAGGGCCTTCCCCCCATTTTTCAGTTTCCCTCTTTAAATAAAACGACTCTTGTTTTTGAGGGATGGCCCAATATGTATACTCTCTAGAAAGAATGTATCATCAACGCCTGTTTTTCCCCTCCTAACCTTGTTGGCTTCCACCACAGCTCCGAGCAGATTGACAGATAGGCAGTTATCACCCTGAACTCCATCGGGCAAGCCAGCGACATCTTCAGTTTCTTACTGAGTACGTAGGAAGCCCAGTTCTGGTGGAAATGATGCTAGAATGCCTGCCTCCTTTTTTTTTTTTTTTTCCCCAGCTAGAGAAGAGTCTGATGCAGTGCATTGCTGACCAGCATCATTACCTCTGGGAGCTTCTTAGAAATGAAAACTCATGGGCCTTAGAATCAGAATTTCCAGAGATCAGACCCATGAATCTGTACTTTAGCAAATTTGTCAGATAATTTTTATGTTCAGTCACAGGAGAAATATTAGTATACTTTAAGTTATGGGCAGAGGACAGTGGAATTAATTGTCCCTGCTTCTTCCTGGCCTATTTTGTGATCCCTGACATATCTTTAAGTCTACAAATTAGATCGAGAACTGAACTTCTGAGTGATCTTGTGAAAGACAGAAAACTAAACAGTGAGTTTTTCTCTTCTTTCTGGGTCAACATTTAGAACATGGCCCAAAGGAAGGTAGACAGTTGGGCAATTTATCATGACCTCATCTGATGCCAAATATGGAAAGCAGATGGAGATGGCAGAAGTTTATAAGAATATCTACAAAAAAGGTGGAACCACGTAATTATGAAAATTATCGTGGCAATTCATTAATGTTTTACAAAAGGTCCATATGATATTTGGCTCTGTCCTTGTTTGGGTGTGCGACCCTTTGGTTTTGTGGGAGAAAAGCATCCGGTGAGAAATCAGTAAAGGATCAAGGTGAGTTGAAATCTGAAACAGGTTGGCAAGAGGGAAAGTAATTTAAGGAAACAGATTGCAGGATTCCACATGGGTCCCATTTCCACTTAAATTACATTTCATTGACTGCCAGACATATATTAGCAAGCAGGCATTCCTAGGGCATTAAAGTTTTCCTTGAGTTTCTCCTGTTTGCTTATAGAATGGAACCCAAGTAGCTATTGCATAATATGCTACATTAAAATGTACCTTCTTCAAAACCAAGAAACTGTAAGATTTGTTTAAATTTAAAAATATTTCAAGTCCTCTCATTTTTTTTGAATGCTTCAGATTTCTCAATTTATATAGGATATCATTCTTCAAGTAGGGGGCTTAAGTAAATAGTCTGGATTTCTGTTTTCCTTAAGCTTTCCATTCAGATGAAAAAGCGATGAAATTCATACAGCTCGAACGGCTGTATCATGAGCAGTTGCTCGCAAATCTCTCTGCCATTCAAGAACAATGGGGTGAGTGTAGACTAACACAGAATTTGGAATTCTGTATCAGTTACCTAACAAATTGCTATCTACAAAGTTAACATATTTGACTGGAATTTATAAGTCAGGAAATAACTGTTTCTGTTGTCAAGTTAATGTTGCAAAGAAAGTAGCATTTTTAACACAAGTCTATTGTGAGAAAAATCTCTCTTTGTTCTTTTGTTCTTCATATCCATGCCAAGAGGAGAACTCTTGCAACTTTTTGCATTTCTTCTGCTCGCTTTGCATGCTCTCCTGGTTAACTTAGTCTCTGAGGTGATATTTACTTACATTGAAAAGTTGTTAGCTATTTCTAAATGTGTTAACTTTTGGGTTGTTTGAGAAGATAATTTTGCCTGCTTATCTGTATCAGTACTGCCGGTTAACTTGTTTTTTTTCCCTCCTAAATATCATTTGTAATAGTGACTAACAAATATTTTACATTTAGAAACAAAATGGAAAACTGCACAACCACATACACTTATGTCTGCAAGGAATTCAGAAAAGGGATTTAATGGTGACGATTTTGAACAGCTTACTAAATTTTGCACAACACATCAAGAGTGAGTATTTCCGAATTTGGTTTGAGTGAGTGGGGATTAGAATATTGAAGACCTGTTGTAGCATTGAGTATTTGAAATACAGGATCCATTTCTTTATTTTTTGGTTAATGTTTTCAACTGGAGAAATTAAACCAGATAAAATGAAATTATTAGGTTCCTTTCCCAGCTTTTATCTGTCTCTTACACTGAGCTCGTAACAGGTCAACTCAACCCAGGTTCAAAGTAAATTTAAATTAGAGAATTTTAAATAGAACCTCTAATCTTGATCTCTGTTTGGTTAAGAGATTAGGCAATTCAGGTGAAAAAAAAAATGTGTATTAGGCTTTTTAGTATAGTTATTTGCCAACATGTGTATATTATATAGTAAAAAACACATTTTAAAGAGTAGTCTAGTAATGGAAATCAAATACAGGAGGATATTTAACTGAAATAGTACAGAAGGAAAATTACATTTACCAGATAATTTTAAATGGCTTGATTTGTATCAAAGAGTTGGAGCTTTAAAACTAAGTCATAGCAATAATAAAGTGCTGAAATACGTTTTTCACTCGTACGTACAGACTTAGAATTCGGAAGGGTCACGGCAATGATAAAACCGGGGCAGATCAGGATGCAAAGCATGGTCCTCGGCACAGAGGCTGAAAGTCTGTCCTATTCAGCGTCGGCATGGACACAGCTGTCGGTGCAGCTTCTACTCTGACCGAGGTGCAGAGCAGTCCAGCCCCTCGGAAAGCTCCCCCAGGCCGTGCACGGCCGTGCCCAAGCCCCAACGTCACCCCGTCTGAGTTCTGTGGCAGCGCGTTGGTCAATTCCCCGATTTCACACGCATGTAACCCGTCACACAGACGGCAGAATTCTGTATTTAGCTCCTTTTGCCCACCCTTGTGTCCGTGTCACGTGCTGTTGCATGTGATGGCACTTTATCCTCTTGTATTCCTGAGCGCATTCAGGATATTACTGGAGCAATTAATTTATTCCTAATAGACATTTGGATCATTTCTGGTTTCTGAATATTATGAATAAAATAGCTATGAACATTTTTGTTCATGCCTTTTGGTGGATGTATACATTCTATTAAATCAGGTATTCCCTAAAATATAATATTTAAAAATAACTTTTTAAATCTGATTCCATGGATAATGCCAATAAAATGATCTTCTACTCTATTTTAAATTATAATGACAAACTAAATTTTTTAAATACATGTGTGTTAAATACTCTTTATGTACATAATTAGCAAGAGAATAAGTTATATTTTCTGGATCTCAGCATGCGGGGCTTAGTCGGGAGTGTTCAGCGGTCGTGAGCTTTCCGAGAGGTAGACACCCGAGGCAGCTGCCCTTTCAACTGTGGGGCCAGCGGTAATGTTTCAGTGGTGCAGATGTTCTGTGCTAATATTAGACTCCCGAGAAGCTGTCATTTTTTTACAACCATTTCAGTGGCATTTGTTTGGAAGCATATCACTGCTGTAGTTTTTTGTTGTTGTTGTTGTTGTTGTTGTTTAATTCTTTTCTCTTTTTTTCCTACAGGCCTCTTTCATCCAAGCATAAGGTAAGGGATCATTTCTTTGACGGTATCTCCAGGAAAAATGTTAAGTGTCAGAGGTCTATAGTATGAACTCTTTTAGAAAATAGACCTTTCTCAAATTTTTTTCACCTTCTAACTCAATGTGATAGTTTCCCCAAAAGTTTTTTTGTTTTGTTTTTTCATTTAACTTTTAGATAGCAGCTGTAGAAAAGTCCCTGGGAAGGAAATGCATTACACAGTCAATTGCATCTGAAGACCCAAAGGAAAGTGGAGCCACAGCCAAAGAGCCGGGTACGTTCTGAAGGTGGAGAGGGTTGTGTGAGGTACCTGCTTCTTAGGGCACTGTGCAAATGTTACGTCGGAACTGCTGTTACGTCGGAGATGCTGTGTTTACTTTTCTTTTTGCACGTACCTTTTCCAGACAAATAGCAAAGTGAGATGTTTTAAAAGGAATTATGTAACTCTATGTTTAGATATCTAGTAGTAGAAATTATTAAATCTAAATTCTTATAAGAATATAAAGTTATTTCCATGTCTTCAGCAGGGGTTGTATGTATCTAACACAGCATGACAAGACTGTAAAAAATGCTCTGAAATAGAATTGGTTTTAGTGTATTTACACATTGTTTTCTGTTTAAAAACCAACATTTATTACATAGATTTGACCAGAAATTTGTTCTCTATATTTAACTACTTAAAAGCTCTATATCTCGATAATTTATCCATAGCAATTGATTCTCTTCCCCTTTATGTTGGCTAACATTTACATATATATTTCTAGAGCATTTATAATATATTGTACCACTTTGTGTCTTATGTCAAAAGTTAAAGATTTTTAGAAACTTTCTTACATGAGTGTGTTCATTACAAACACTTTAGAAAATAAAGATAAATTATTACATGTTAGGGGGTTTGTTTTTCCTGAGGTATGATTTTACTACTGATTCGTATTCCCGGGATTTACGTTCCAGAGCCCTGGCATTAAACAAAGCAGCATCAGTACTTACCTGAGTTGCCTGAGAGATGAAACGATGACGATGATGCCTGCCATTTAATTCTCCTTTTTCTTTTTATAAAGTCCTTTCCCCCCACTCCCTAAATTTTCCTTCATCTCCTTTATTTTTACGAGGTAAACTTAGGATTTCGCTTTTGGTCAGTCCTGCTCTACACTCTTCCTCCCGGCTCCTCTGTTCCAGTCATTTTTATACTGGAAATCAGAGTAAAATGAGCTTCACAGAAATTTCAAGAGAGAAGAAGTCACAAAATGGCCACCTGGTGTGGGCGTGGATGTGCCTCCGTGTCGTGCGCATCGGGGAGAGTGCTATAACGGGCTGATTAATTGAACTTGACACTTGGTACTGTTGCTTGCCCAGCCCCAGCTTGGCACTGGCGGGAGCTTGGCCTCTGCCGTGAAAGGTGTTTCAGACGGGAAAACTGAGACGCCTCATGTCAGTCACTTGCTTGATCCTTTGATTCACAGCTCGAACCTGGGTCTTCTGATTTCTGATTAAAATACAGCATGCTTCTCACTAATAACCATCTTACGGGGAGAGTGTGGACTAGATCCTGGGGCAAGAAATCTTGCCAAGTCTGATAAACCAGTATCTTTTAAAGAAAAATGTCAAATCTCCCAGAATTAGTCTCCTCAGTTTGGTTATTCTGTGAATAGATGCATAGAAACGTGAGGATGTGAGAAGAAGAAATATGAAAATACTACTTTAAATGACTTGAATCAGATACGTCATTCCTGTTTCACTTTCTAGCTCCCCATTTCTAATAATGTAAGACATGTAGTACCATCTAGATTTCCCTTTCCCTCGTCTGTCTCTCTATATTCCCTGATCCTAAGCCTCTTACGTAATATGTAACCTGTTGTTTTGTGTGTGGTGGTTAAAGCCTGTTTCTGAAGCCAAACTTGCCTGGTTTGAATTCAGCCTCCACCACTGAAAGCTGTGTGATCTTAGGCAAGTTACCTAACTTCTCTGAGCCTCCATTCCCATAGCTCCAAAATTCATTGTACTTAATTCTTGGGGTTTTGTGAGATTACGTTAGTGATTTCATGTTAAGAGTTTAGAACAGCACCAGGCCCAAAGTAAGGGCTCAGTATACTCTCACTGCCTTCATCACTCCACCTCCTCCTCCTCCTCATGGTATCACTACCTTCTGATACCAGCATTCAGACATGGGACACGTTCTCTGCATATGAATCTCCCACCAGGAAAGTCTTCAAGTAGTTTACACAGTATCTTATATCTCGTCTGTCCCTCTTAACAACCAGTATAAGCTAGGCTGGATCATTTGAAGAAACTCAAGGAAACTAAGTGACTTATGCAGGAACAGAACTAATTAGATCTCAAAGCCAAACCCTGGTTTTCTGAACCTGAAGCACATGCGTTCTTATTAATTCATATTTCTGTGTATTTTAAGGAATATGTTATATGTAAAAGTAATGTTACATGCATGATAAATGATAACAAAACTGAAGGCCTGTGAACCTAACACCCAAGTAAGGACTAAATTATTGTCAGTTCTCTGACAACTACCTTTGTGCCTGCTGCTTTCACCCCACCCCTGATGGAACCGTTATCCTGAGTTTTGTATTTATCATTTTTCCCATTTTTCATAGGCTTTGTTGGCATACAATTTCCATGCAGTAAAATGTACCCATTTTAAGTGTGTAATTTGAAGAGTTTTTACACATGTATACATTCAGATAACCTCTACCCTTTCCTTTCAGAAGAGCTAAGTAACAGAAATCCATGTTAATATTAACAGGTGCACTAACAAGAATAAGTTTTATGTCATAATACATACCTGTAGAAAATTGAAAAAAATATTTTGAATTCATGAAAATATGTGGACCCACAACGAGTCACACATTTACCCCCACTTTTTCCTGGAATGCCCTTAAAACATCAGAAAGGGGCTCTTCAAAGGCCAAAACCCACAAAGACAGAACTGGCAAGGAAGTAGCAGCAGATGTGATGCTCAGAAAAATGTGGAAGCTGGAGCACAGGTGGCTGGGTGGCACCTGGCTTGGCACACCAGAGAAGGCCGGGAGCTGTGTGTCCACAGGGAAGGTGCTACTTCCTGCCTGCGAAGGTCTGCACCTGGAGGCACAGCGGGTACCACTAAAGTCAAGGGTGTGCGCCGACGGGAAACAGGAGGCGGTGCCGAAAGACTGCGCAAGAAGCACCAAGACCTTTCTATTCCCTCTGTACCAAGCAGGGGGCTGAAGGTTTATTTTGTAGAGAACTTGAAATAGAGGCCTTGTGGACTCAGGGATCAAGCACAACTCATGGGGTATTATTATAGAGAAAGTGAGCATTGAATGAAAACCTCTGGACCGAGTGGCGAGACAGCCTGTTCTCTGCACTGAGCATTCAGAACTGTGGCACCTGTATCTCTTTTTTCCTCTCTGGGACACTAGCCCCTCAGCTAGGAGATTAACACCTCCAGCCCCTCTTTGCCCCACAGTGGGAACGCGTCCCGGAGAAGGCTTGCCTCTAACCACAGAGCTGTTGCCTCCTTTAAGACAACCTCAGATAGAGAAGATGGAGACCAGATCAGACAAACCAAAAGAAACTCAAACAGAATTCAGAGAACAGATGAAAACTTTTAAAAAATTAATGGTCATTGCAGAGATTAGAGAAAATATTGTATATGTGAAAGCAAGAATAAGATACTGTTTTCTAGAAAAGGAACATTCAGTGAACTAGAGAAATGTTCATAGAAATTAAAAAGTGTGCTGGCCAACATAAAAATTAAATGAGAAGAACTGAAGGGTGAAATCGAGGCAGTGTCCCAAAAAGCTGGTCCAAAGACAAAGAGATGAAGAGTACGACAGAAAAGGTGGATGATCAGTCCACAGGTCCCAAAATCCTGATGGCCTTCTAAAGGGAGAGAACAGAAAGGGAAAGGGGACAATTCATCGAAAAAAAAAAAGAAAAAGAAAGAAAGAAAAGAAAACTTCCCAGAATTGAAGTTCATAAGCTCCCAGACTGAAAGTCCCACCAAGTGCCCAACACAAAGCATGAGAAGCCTGACGAAGTTTCAGGACACCAGATACAAAGAAAAGAATCTAAATCTCCCGGGAAGAAAATGTAGGTTACAAGGGGTGGGTATTCGGAGTGGGTAACAAACTTGACATTCTTCCTGGAAGCTAGTCACAGTGTAGGAGCACCTTCCAAATTGTTAGAGAAAATGATCCCTGACCCAGAAAACCTTACTGAAGTTTTTAGGGGTCAAGGAACAAGGACTTTTGAGATGTGAAGGATCCTAAGAAGTTTACCCACCGTGTTACCTTTTCCTAGGAAATGTTCCACCAAGAGGAAGCGCTGGGATCCGGAAAGCAAGGTCTCCCACACGGAGCCAAGCCGGTTCCTGGGATGACCCAGGAAGGAAATTGCCAGGTGCCAGTCCTAGAGGGCGGCCACAGTTCAGGGGCTCTCAGAACAGATGTGTTTTTAAAGCTGCTTGATTGTCTGCCGGCGTATGTGCCTTCGTTGTACATCTGTCAGAGTTTAGAGATACTTAAGTGGAGACTTTTTTAAATGAAGCAATGAGTCAGTTATTAACACCAAGGAAAATAAAGTGTAAATAAGAAAGAAAAATGTCTCAGTACCCGGTGTGGGCCAGTGTGAGTCATTAACAAAGCCACAGTAAGGTAAACATTTCAACGTTGAATTGCCCCAAAGTTGAATTGCCCCAAAGTGCGTTGAATTGTAACGGGAAGCTAGAGGCAGGGAAATAATACATCCTTTCAGTGGTTTGCAGTATTGTTGGGTCACGCTCATCACTTATATGCCCTTTCTCTTCCCTCCTGTACAGAGTGTTGTTTTGAATCTTAAAACCACTTGTTTTTCTTCATCTTCAGAGAGTGAAACTCATCCTGGCATGGACCCAAGTACAGAAAGCCAGCCTGAAGGAGAGGCCCCGGAGGGCAGCCCCTGCGGCAGTCACAGGGCCCCGCCCGCAGATCCCCCAGGCCTTCCTGTAACTGCGGGGAGGGACTGCACAGCGGAGCCACTCGGCTGCGGCTGCGGGGAGGGGGCCCCCAGGGAGCTCCACGCCCAGCCCCCGGAGACAGGCGGGAGCCCCTGCAGGCCACACTCCTCAGAGAACGCTTGTGAGGGTGACAGAAGCGTGCCCCTGGCTCAGACAGACGCCTGCGAAGATGTGGCCGAAATAGAGGACCCTGCCGAAGACCCTCAGGTGGTACTTTGCAGAGAATCGGGGACAGAGCCATTGATTTTACCCAGCTCTGACCACATACCTCCTGCACTGGGCCCTGAGGGTAAACATTCACAGACTCAAAGAAAGGAGCTCCATCTGCCACTTCAAGACGCTGCTTCTGAGGCGTGGCCCTCAGACCAGCCCAAGCACAATGAACTGAATGAGCTGCAGCCACCCGATGATGATCGCAGGGGCAGGGATGGAAAATCACCGCAGGGGCAGGCCGGCTCGGAGGGCTCCGACAGTGTGCCTTGTGGGAATGCGGACGGGTCTGACCTAAGTGCCGGGCCTCCGGAGGTGTGTATGGCCCCAGAGGGGCCGGGAGAGCAGGGAGACGAAGTCAGTAAAGAAACAGAGGACTATCTGAACAGCCTTTTAGAAGGATGCTTAAAAGATGCTGAAGATTCTCTTCCGTACGAGGAGGAGGATTCTGATCTCCTTCAAGACCTTTCCCCTGACGAAGCATCTTACAGTCTCCAGGAGGCCCTGCCTGCCGACGACAGCTGCCTTTCTCTGGATGATCTTGCTAAAAGGATTGAGATTGCCGAGGTAAAGTTGCCATCTGCTGCGTAAGTACTCTGAACAGTAGAATGAAGTGTAAAAAGCCAAATGTGCTAAAGATTGCCTGGTTTTTATCAATTTCCTCTGGTCTCAAACACTGAGGGAAAATTTTAATTGACGTGGACTTTTAATCATTAGGGGTTTTATTTATTTTGGTCATGATGTTTATGCTGCAGGAAGTGAAATCACATGCCTCCAGAGAGAAGCACTATCAACACCGGTGTTGTTTTTTTTTTGCCCTTGGGTCTTTTATTTGGCAGTCGTAGGAGTTGTGATCGGGATTAGTCACTTTCTTATAGCGAAATCTCATTTTTTCTTCTCATGCAACTAGGAGATAAAATAGAATATATAGTCTCTGTTTCTTCCTCTTATTAATGTATTTTTAATCCTTTGGAACAGTGTAAGAGAATGAAGGAAACACTTCAAAACACAGTAAGACTAGGAGATATTGGCTGGATTTTCAAGCCCTTAAAGTGGCTGCTGTGAGTGTTTCTTTCTTACAGGATTAATTTATAAGCTCTAGATTTGAACAAATAATACTTAACTACTTGGCTGAAGCAAATATTTTAAATCAAAATTTTAAAGTTTCTTCAAAAAGTAGTGAGGCTAATCAAAACAAAAAAAAAAAAAAAAGAAAGAAAAGAAAAGGAGGAGAGGACCAGGATGACCACTCTCCTTCGTGCGATGATACAGTTTAAAGTTCGGGGGGAAGAGGAAAGGCCCTTCGGGAGGGCGCTCCCTGCGTCAGGTGCTGAGGACACAGGGCGGGGGTCTGATGAAGTTCCCAGGCTCTGGGAGCTCTCTGCTGCCCCACCTGCTCATTTTACCAGCTTTGTGTTTGAAACAGTTTCCCCGCTTCCATACTTGTGTGAATACAGGATACAGAACATAATTTCTTAATAACTGAGCATTCCCGTGAGCAGTATTTTTCACGCCCTCGGGAACTGCTGTGACTCATTAGCCCGCCCTCCTCCGCTGTGCTGAGCTGTCCCAGTGGGTCCTCCGTTTTCTCCCCAAACCTCACTTCTCCCCTCACACAGGTCTCCTCGCTGCTTGTCACTCTTTCTACCACTGTGTTGGTGACACAGCACACTGGTACGTTCTTTCTTTGCCAGTTTTTCCCTTTTCCTTGTTTCTTTGCTTTCATTTTCTTGCCGGTTCTGCACCGCTCAGCTCTGGCGTCGGGTGGAACTCAGCTCTGACAACCACCACCGCCCAGTGGGAGCGTTTGTTGTGATTTTCAGACAAGCAGAGTCACCCTGTAAAATGAAATAACGTACACCCAGTCTCCCAGAGAACTGGAGATGTCTGCACTAATGGGACTCGCGTTAGTGGGAAGAGTCTGGGTTTGGGCAGCTTTTCTGAGCGCGGGAATAATTTTGCTAAATGAAATGACAGCGTTGTCTCAGAAGCGTTGCTGTTCTTGTGTAGGAAAGAGAATGACACTGTCATCAAAAGTGTAATCTCCACCTCTCTGCTGTTTTAAAAAAGCGTCAGAAACATTTATGCTTTTCTCATAAAAATTGTTGGGAGGGTATCACGTGTGCAGTGTCAGCAAGTAAGAGTCAGTTATTCCCCCACTCAGTGATCTTACGTCACTTCCCTGTGGGGCGCCGCCACATTAGACCGGGAAGCTGCACCGGGGAAGCCTGCAGTCTAACAGACACCTGACCCCAGGTCTCACCTGTCTGCTAAGTCTGAGTTTCCCAGTTGTGGGGAAGAGATGGAACTTCATCGCCATGGCCATGATATATTGTAATGTCAGAACCAAACCCCCTAACCTAGAAAGCTGGCAATGCTGATAAATAAATCATAGGTTTCCCCAGTGGTGGGGCCTGGGAGGGTTGCCTCGCGTTCCCTTTCAATCTGTCCATTGTCCTCAGCACCGAAACCTGCAGGAAGAAATAGGCTGTACATATTCAAGGTGCGCCGTGATCCAGTCCTGAGCTGCTAATTAATTAAGGTCCATTCAGCTGATAATAAATTGTTACATGGCAGGGGGCAGGGTGGAGGAGTTGTTTTGTTTTCTAAATAAATGGCACTCAAACATTGGGTGAGCTTCACTAAAATAGATCTGTTAACTTTGAAAGGGATCATACCCACAGTTTTGGCAGCAGGCTTGAACAACCTGACTTGCCTCATGAAAATAAACTACTTTCTTCATTAACATTTACGTGTGTAATCTATTTGCAGAGACGTCATATGTTCAGAAAACTGTATTAATGCTTCACATTCCAGTAATTTTAATTTTTAGAAATAATTCATGACAAAAAAGCTGAGGAAGTAGCCGCTTGGCTACTGCTTGGTTCTTTGGCAAGCTTGTCATCTGAAAGGGGCAAAACACGTTCCCCTCCTGCAGTCTGAACTGACGACATTTACTTAGATAGCCCAAGTCTGCCTTTTCCACGGCACAGGAGAGGACATGACCTAAAACTCTCTGGTGGGGAGAGAGGACAGCCTGGGACTGCTCCTGGTTCTGTCTTCAAAGCAGCTTTCCGATCGAAGTGACTCCTGTGGCGTCCGACTCTGTCTTGCTAGGTCTCGGGGGTCAGGGAAGTCAAGTCACGCTGAGACTCGTCACCATGGGGTAACTTCACCCCGTGAGGACGGGGGCCAGGCCTAGGTAGTGGTGCTCTGTGGAGTCCTGTAGGGAGCTGTTCCGTGGGTCTCAGCCAGCGGGGGGGGTCTCCGAAACACTGCAGATGAGACCGACACGCCCGAGGTCTGGGTCTCACACGCACTCTGTCGGTGTGAACTTCTGCCGTAAACTCTCATTTGCCGTGTCCTTCTCTCCCCGGGAATCCTTTTGGCTCCACGATAAAGGCTGCACCATGGCTTGGTATTCGGGACTCGGTGACCTGGCCCCCTGGGCCTTCCCTGCATCCCCTCCTGCCGTCCCTTTGTTCTCCACCTGCACCCCAGTCAGACCGGCCTCCTCACAGCCTCCCAGATACACCTCGCATGCCATTGCCTCCGAACTTGACCTTCTGTGTCACTCTGCTCCGAGCGATGAACCTCCTTTGCAGACATTTACTTCCTCCCAGACCCCAGGATCTAGCTTGTGCCTTTTTAGCCCGTAGAGTGCCAAGCGCAGCACTGGCTCCTGATCAATACTCAGTAAACGCTAACTGCCACCGTTATTGATCACTGAGGTCTGTAATGTTTATTCTTCTCCCGCTACTCCTCTGCACCTCACGTGAGGGAGTGTGGCCTCAGCATCACCCTCCTAAAGTCCTGTCTTGCTGGCATCTTCCCTTGTTGTCGTAGGGGACACACCCATGCACACAGTCTTCTGCCCTGAACTCCAACTCCTCGAGGGTGGGGGTCCTTGTGAAAATTTTTGTGTTCTCAACAAAGCCAACACAGACTTTAACAGCCACCTCTACACAGTAAGACTTTTAAAATTTTTTCTTATGCTGAGTTCACTTGGAAAAGGAAATAACCTTTAAGGGAAAAAGCTGTGTTACTCAAATAAACATAGGTAGGCACTGTCTATGTGTAACTTGCTTATCTGGGTAGTCATTTACTCATTGGCATATTTATTAAGCACCTGCTGTGTCCAAGGACTCGAGGGAACACAGACCCAGTTCTTGTTCTCATGAGGCTGGTGCTGTAGAGGGAGAGACACATAATAACAAGTTCACGTAAAATGAGCAGTACCGTTTCAGATATTGGTAAGGGCTGTGAGAAGCCTCAGCAGGAAGAGGAGATGTAGAGAGACTGACTGATGAGGAGGGAAGGGAATGGTCTCTCTTCTGTAGGCAGTGGGAAGGACAGCATGGGGTGGGGGGCACACAGCTGGAGCACAGTGAGCAAGGAGGTGGTTGGTAGCAGGTTTAGGGGGAAGAGGAGCCTGGTGGGGTCAGGGTGAGACACTGGGACGAAATTCAATTGGTGGAAGCCAGGATCTTCAGCTGGAGAGTGAGGTGGCCTGCTCTGTTTCCTGGCTGCTCCGTGGAGAGCAGACTGCAGGGAGGCAGGGGCCGCAGGAAGGAGACTCGTGGAGTTACTGCAGCTGTTGAGGTGGAAAATCACGCAGGGTAGGGTTCAGGTAGTAGTGGTGTGTGGTGAAGATGTGTTTCTGAAGGAGGACGAACCGGACGTGCTCATGGATTAGGGTTGGGGGTTGGTGGTGAGGACCAGTTTTGAGGGGAAGAGAATCAAGAGTACTGTTTTGGGATCTACCTGTTTAAACAGTTTACTGGGGGCTAAAAAGCAGGATGGCATCTTGACATCGTACCACTTCTTTTCCTGTTTTCTATCTGTTATATCGTCCCTTTAGACAAACAAAAGCAAATTACAAAAACTCAAGGTAGTGCCTAATCTAGAAACTTAGATACAATTATAAAACTCTTATTTTTGTTTTAAGCAAACCTTTCTCTTTTTATGTCTTTTAAAAATTCAACATTAACATGCTTCATCGTCATTCGCTCCTTCCTCTTTCGTGCTCTGCACCTGCGGAGCTGCAAGACACAGCAGGGTGGCGATAAACATGTTCTTTCCAGAAGGTGGTGTTCCTCCACGCGACTCCTCCCTGACCTCCCACTGTGACTTGTAATTACTTATCACAGTAGTAACTGTGATATCAATCCACTTTCTGGTTAATTGAGTGATGCAAAAGGTCTTGCCTCTAACCATCATCTCCCCCATGTCTCTGTATTGATGAATTTAGTCATTAGTTTAAGTATCTTTTAGTTGAGTGATGTGAAGATATGGATTTGTTACTAGAGGTATACGCTACTTTGAAAAGACAAAAGATATATTAGGTTTAATAGAGGACACTAAACAAAGTGTTTTATTAAACTCATTTGGGTGACATTGGTTGATAGGATTATGTCAGTTTCAGGTGTATAGTGTTACAATGTATCACCTGTATGTTGCACTGCGTACTCATCACCCAAAATATAACCTCCCCGTGTCACCACATATTTGACCCTTTTTACCCTCTTCTAACTCCCCCACTCCCTTTCCCTCTGGTAGCCGCCATACTGTTTTTCGTGTCTGAGTTTTGTGTTTGTTCATTGGTTGCTTTCGTTGTATATCCCACATATGAGTCAAACCATCTGATTCTTGTCCTTTTCCATCACAAATGCAGGGTTGCCATTTGTGGCAACATGCATGGATATCGAGAGTACACATCATGCTGAGCAAACTAAGTCAGAGAGAATAAGCAAAACTTTTAGTAGACACAGAAACTAAGATCGTCATGTTAGGAAAATGGCAAGAGGTTTAATCCTGAGTTTGTATTCAATCTTTGCCAGTAACTGGTGCCACAAGGTTAAGAACGTTAGTTACACTTTCTCAGCTTGGCATGTTCATCTGGAAAACAGGGCTGATAATGAGAGTCACAAAGGTTAAATATGGCGTATCATGTAAATGTCGTTACCTAAAGCAGGCAGATTAACCAAACTGTAGGTCCTCTCACAGAGCCCGCGCCGACTACCGCCTGTCCCTTTGGTGACGTGTAATAGTGGTGAATCTGACGTGTGCCTCCACAGGGGACTGACCCCACTTAAACTGTTTGTGGTCATGCTGCTGTGCCTTACGAAAGTTAATTCTCAAGTTAGTTGGAGACTAAACGTGTTCGTGTTCAGAATTTACCAGCCTTAAGGTTCTGGATTGAGTAATGCCTATGTCATTAAAAGAAATTATTTAGTATCTATTTTTTTTTATTTTGTGAGGGGCTAGTTCTAACATCAGAGACCTCTAAATGTTTACTTTGTCACAGTAGGATTTACTATGTGCATAGGATTGCAAAATAATTTTGTCCTTACGAGCAGTTCATTCTTCAAATGCCATTTAAGATGAGCATTGGCGTTTGAGGGGAAGTAGCTATTTGCAAATACAGAGGACTAGGCCAGATGGATGTTCTGTTGTTGCTGCTGAATTTTGCACTTTTTTGTAGAGTACCAGCAGTAACAATTACGTTAATTACAGCCTAAACATTCTTTTAGTTCATAATGGAAGGGCTTGGTATATTTTGTTTGTGTAGCAAAGAAATTTAGCAATTCAAGTGGAAAGCCAAATTTAGTTTATAAAGCATTATTTTCTGAGATTTCAATTCTTTTTAACCTTTTAATATCGATATTTTAAGTAGTTTGGAGGCGATACATTTCCACATGCCCTGAATCATCTTCCCTCCCTACTTAGAACACTTGGCATCTTTCGAGTGCGACCCCAAACTAGCGCTGCGACTTCATCGTTGTGGCTTATACTTCCCCTCTGTCCTAGAATTAAGGAAAACTCTGCCACAGTCATTTCTTAAATTCTTTATGCTTGACTGCCTTGGTGAGGTGAGTAGGAATTTCTGCCCTTGAGGTAGGTTCTGAGGCATCCGCCCAAAACTCTTGCCAGAACAGAAAGGCCACACCCGCCTGTCTCCCAAGAGTCTCCCCCTTGGCGGGCACATCCGGGCCGCAGCTGGGCGGGTACCGGAGCTGGGTGGGCACCGGAGCTGGGTGGGCACCGGAGCTGGGCGGCACCGTCCGCCTCTGCATCTGTGGACTGCAGGGCCAGAGGGGGGCGGTTAGAAAAGAGGCAGAGAGACCTAGAGAAGCTCCCGAGCAAGCCTGGAAGGGAATGCTGGGAAAGGCCGCCCTGTCCCGCAGACAGCAGGGCAGGCCCTGAGGAAACAGCAGGCTTTCGGTTTCAGAGGGAGAGAAAAAGGAAGAGAACGTGCAGGGTGTGGTTAGATTTTTGGCTGAGAACGAAGGGTTAGTGGGGGAGAGTGTCCAAATGTTAGCCCGTCCCACCCGACTGTCGTTTCTCATATTCTGCTTCTTCCCTCTTTCAAAAAGCTGCCAGAGTTCGTTGCCCCCCACAGTAAATAAGACGGGGCCACTTGGGAAGGCTTGTGTCCCTCGGCCGCATGGCGTTCAGAGCCAAACACCCAGACTAGGCCAAGCAGGAGCCAAGGCGGGGGCCTGCCAGCTGCCGCCCGAGGACCGGCTAATCCATCGTGGAAGCACGTTCTGTGTCTTCGCAGATGCTTCCAGAGTTTTCCTCAGTCTTTCAACATTCACTTATTTGTATTTGCAATGTCTCTTGATTGATGACTTGGGTCTGTGACTTGAATTTACAGTCAAAGTTCACATCACATACACAGTCAACAGTAACGCCACTCCGGGGCTCCTTCTCAGGCTGTTTAGCCTCCTAAGTAGTTAAAGCAACCTGAAGGTGCCTGTGGTACATAAATGCACTGTTGGTAAATGTACAGCAGTTATTTAACAGAGAAATTGTGTTAGAACCTCATTTTTTTTTTTACAGTTACTAAAAATAAAAGCATCATCTATAGGAGTAATGTGTTGGTTGAATTAATTTTGATTTTCCATCTGTTGCTCTGAAGGAAGTTGTGAGGACTTCTTCCCCTGTCGGTCTGAGCAGGGTGCTTATAAAGCCCTTTTTCTTTGTTGTGTGAAGGGGGCCCTTGAGCGTTGCTGCTTTCTAAAGCAGGATTGGAAAGGCTGTTCCTTTGCGTATCCGTGCTTACCATTTTGATGTCACCAAAGCAGTTTCCTCAGAAGAAGGACATCATCTGAAGTTATGTACGAATTACGTAATTCCTATAAAAAGAATAAATTGCTAACATTGATTTTTTTTGAGATAATGGTTTCCATAGACCCGTGTTCAGGAAGGCCCTGTAAAAGACCATATTGAGTAAATTCTTGGCCCTAAGAGCCTTGCGTTATAAAAAGAACTAATAGAATCTGCAATATTTATGCACTGCGCCTTATCAGAGGCGGCTGGCTGGAGCTGGAGATCGTGTTAGATACGTCGTGCCCTTGATCGGCCAAATGGCATTACAAGCCGTCCTTAGCTTCCAGTGGTGTGACACCAGCAGGTCCCTGACATCTGCAGTGTTAGGCCCACAATGCCCACCTGCGTCATCACCTGTGGCCAAGTGGCAGCTCACAAGTCAGCTTCTGTGAACCAGCCCACTGCCAAGGCGGACCTTCAAGGCCTCCTGCCCCCTGGTCTGGCTCCACCAAGGTCCTCTTCTCATTCTCCCTACGCCTTGGAGTCTTTCCCTGCCTAAATGGCAAAGGTTTTTGTTTTTGTCTTTGTTTGTCATGAGGGGCAGGGCAGAGGCAGGAGAGAGGTATCCCAAGTTAAAACCGGAAGGAAACAGAAAGGGGTCTGTGCGGGGGCTGGGGTGGGGGGCGGGGGGGGATGAGGAGATACTAGACAGCCAGTGGTAAATACTTTAGACTCCTTGGTCTGTTGAAACTGCTCGGTTCTGCCATTGTAGCCCAAAAGCAGCTATAGACAATATGTAAATACACGGGTTTGGTTTTGTTCCAATGGAATTTTGTTAAATTACATAGGCAGAAGGTCTTTGGCCCACTGACCCAGAGTTTGCCAACCTGTGTGCTCATATTACAAAGTCCTGTGTCCCTAGTAAACTGGCTCTGATATTTCTAGAAGGGAAGTCCTTAAAACATCTCGAGCATTCGAGCATTCTTTAGTAAATATATTGTTTCTCAGAGGAACTGAGGACAACACCGATTTTGCTGTTAAAAGTTGGTATCAGCCCTGGCTGGTGTGGCTCAGTAGACTGAGTGCTGGCCTGCAAACCAAACGGTCGCCAGTTCAATCCTCAGTCAGGGCACATGCCTGGGTTGTGGGACAGGTCCCCAGTTGGGGGCACGCAAGAGCCAACCAATCTATGTTTCTCTCCTGCTCTTTCTTCCTCCCTTTCCCTCTCCCTGAAAAAAAGAATAAATAAAATCTTTTTTTTAAAAAAAAGCTGGTATCAAATATATTTTAAGTCTCACATGTTTATTTCTTTAAAGTTGCTGATGAATGACAAAAGCAGTGGTAGATTATGGGCCTCTGTTATAAAGGCAAGCCCAGAGCTAATAATTAAGCAAAGAGGGGTCGTAATTGATCGTTTCGCAGATTATTTCACAGGGAAACAGAGCAGAGCAGCAAAGCAAGGCAGTTAAAGGAGGCCTGATTCTCAGCCCACTGCCTGGCCTTGTAGTCATTCGGGGCTTCAGAAAAAGCGTTTTTAGACGTGTGTTTGGCAGTCATCTACATAGACGTGAAAGTGTTGTTCTGTTGGATTTTGATGGTTGTGATTTTTAGTAGGAATTAAATCAGCCTAGAACAGAAACTCAAATACTCACTGAATTGAATTAGCCCTGGTACCAGTGCATATAAAATGCCACTGATATTCCCCGCCGTAATTTAACGAACGCTTCTTCATAACCCCTGGCAGGTGGCTCCTGCCGAAGGGCTGGTCTCTATATTAAAGAAGAGGAGCGACGCTGCGGGAGAGCACCCTGCCCGGATGCAGCAGAAACCATCCAAGCGAAGAGTGAGATTCCAAGAAATAGACGACCACCTGGATCAAGGTGAGTGAGTGCCGCGCTCGGCCCCTGACGTTCGCTGAAGCACGCATTGATGCACGGTAAGAGGTAACAGACTTTGTAAAAGAACATGTGGACCTGGTTTTTTTAATCTTCTATACAGAGAGCACAGAATTGAACTATCATCAGTTCTTAAATAATTCCGAGGCATTTTGTGTGCTCAAGTAAGTGAGCACATTGCAAAATTCAGCTCACAGCCTTCCTAGCCCACATTCAGTCCTCGATGTTCAGAACTGATTTCAATCTCCTTATTTAGTGTTCTGTTTTGTTTGGGGTTTATTTTTTGCTTTTTTTTTTAATGAGTCTGCTATCCTTGTCTTCCTTCCAGCAATAGTTAATACTCCTATTTTGTATGTGTGGAAACTATTCATGGATTACAAGTGTATTCTCTCCGGTGAGTTCTTGGCTCTGCAGAAGGAAGTGTCCCCTCGGAGCAGCAGTTCAGCGCTGCTGCGGCTGGTTGCTGCTCCTCCTGGGCCTGTGCTGAGGGTGGTTGCTAGGTTGGCCTTGGCCTGGGTAAATAAGGAGGAGTGGGAACAGAGCCACAAACCTGTGAGGCTGCTTCTTGTGTTTACAGAGTAACAGTGTAAGCATGCAGATGTGCTTTCTAAGTATGATGCACAGTGACGGAGGTTTCTGCGTGTTTACAGCTGCAAAGCTGGTAGGAGCCTTGGAAATAACCTGCTCCCACCCTCCCGTTCCCGCTGCCCCTTGCTCGTAACTCACATTCTCCCCCAGAGACAATGCTTGCTTCTTTACTTGCACTAATGGGCCCTGAATCCTTGCTCACCAGGAGGAAGCCCGGATTTAGAGCTGACAAGCTTGTTTCACGTAGGAGCCATCTTATCGTATCGTAAACCGAGACACTTCACTTGTGCTCAGTAGCCATGTGGTCCTCGCGGCCTCCACCGTGGACAGTGGCCCCCAGCACCGTTTCAGCACACGTGGATAAGACAGAATGGATGCTTTTGAATAATGTCGTTTAGATTTTACATGTAAATATATGATTATGAAGAAAAATACGGAAAGATACGTAGGTTATTAACATAGATAAGACCAAAAGGAGGAAAAGATGGTGAAAATACCGAACTGACAAAAAACACAACTGATACCATATTTATTCATTTGTGTAAAAATGTATTTGCATATATACCTATAAAGTATTAAATCTATTTAACATAAAATCTGTTAAACTAGACGTTTGTAAATCACAGAACAGTACGATAACGGAATCCTGTTTATGTGAAAATGCTGAACCGTCTGTGTTTGATCTGGGAGGACGCACACCAGAATGAGCCCGTGTTTGCCCCTGGGGTGGGAGGGGAACGTGGCGGGGTAAGAGAAAAGGGGGGAGTCCCTTGGACGTAGACTTGGTGTTTGAATTTTCACAGGAACAATAGATTCACATGTTACTGTAAAGTCTTCCAAAAGTAACATATGCTAATGATGGAAAACTCAGGCAGGAATGAATTACAAAAGTGTAAATTCTTCAGTGCTCCTTTGAGGGTTTCCCTAAGTACTGACTGAAGTTTTATTATCCTTTTGAGGTGAATTCTGTATATACCTGTGCATATACACACTGACACACACATCTTTTAACACAGATGGGTTCACTATGTAGTATTGTGTCACTCTTTAATTTAACCGTTGATCTCAGACAATTCCTAAGAGAGAATATGTGAATTTACGTCACTCTGTGAAACAGTTGCATAGTGTCTCACTATGTGAATGTTCTGTAACAATTTATTCCATTGTAACTGAACTAAGTTATTCTCAGGCTTTGTGATAACAAACTCTGCTGCCATGGAACTGCGCATAAAGGTGATGCAGTGTGTCATGCGAGTTTGTCCCTGACCCCTGACCGTGGGTTTGCTGGGCCGAGTGGCAGGGCCTGGCTGGCCGAGGCAGCCCTGGTTCACACCTGAGGTCCCACGTTGCATTCCGTGAATGCTCTCTTTCACCCGCAAGAGTGTTCCAGACTGGAGGGTAAATTAGTCTAAAAATTTAGTAGATACTGTTGAACTGCCTTCCAGGAAGGTTTGGTTCACCCTCGTTATGCTGATCATAAAACTTCTTAGTCTTCTCCAAATATATTTTCATTGTTCCCTTCTGGAATCATTAGGACTTCCTGTATTTCTTCAATATAGAAAACTGATGTGGACATTTTTGTTAAAAACAAGCCTACCAGAGTTATTAAACAAAATAAAAAGAAATCCCTCTACCAGCTTGAACTTCACTGCTCCACTAAATAATAAGAATGAAACTGAGCGTTAAGGAGATGCAAAAATAATCCCAGACAAAGTCATTTGTTAGTGCTTAGTATCAAACTGACTTTGCTTTAAGATGATCCCATGAGGTGACCTCCAAAGATGTTGTAACAGTGAGGTTTTAATTTGTATTCTGAAATAATGTTATCAAAGAAGTGCTGCCTTTTCTTTTCTTATGGAAGTGAGCGTATTCATCGTATAAATGAGCTGGGTTTAAACGGAGCATCAGCGAGCTCCACGAGCATGTCTTTGTGGTAACTGCTAAGTCGGTCCTCCTGGAGTCATCAGGTGCACTGCTGGCTTTCTGTCCGTGTCACCTGTCCCCAGGGAACCACTGGCGAGACGCGCAGTCATCCTCATCGGTGAGCAGGCGGGTGGGTGCCCCGCTTCCCTGTCGGGCCGGTTTAACCTCCCTCTGTTCTCGCCTTCGCAGATGAGGTTGGAGGGGGCTCCTGCATTCTGCTGGTCTTGCTGTGCGTCGCCACGGTGCTCCTCAGCGTCGGGGGCACCGCGCTGTACTGCGCTTTCGGCGACATGGAGTCGCCCGTCTGCACGGA
>PVKU01006698.1:0-99019 GCA_004027475.1 Anoura caudifer
TTTACCCCTGAAATTCCCTCCCCTCTCCCCTCTGGTGACTATCAACCCCTTCTCAATTTCAGTGTCTTTGGTTATATTGTGCCCACCCATTTGTTCTGTTGATTAGGCTCCTGTTAAAGGTGAGATCATATGATATTTGTCCTTCACTGCCTGGCTTACCTCACTTAGCATAATGCTCTCCAGCTCCATCCATGCTGTCACGAAGGGTAGGAGTTCCTTCTTTCTTTCTGCCATGCACATAAATTCTTGACTACTCCGTTACATATACTGTTCTTAACTTCCCCCTATCTATTTTGTACCTATCAATTTGTGCTTCTTAATCCCTGCACCTTTCCCCCTTTCCCACCTTTCCCCTCTCAACTGATAACCCTCCAAATGACCTCTGTATCTATGATTCTGTTCTTGTTCTGCTTGTTTGCTTAGTTTGTTATTTGGATACAATTATTGATATTTATTACTTTATTGCAATGTTAATGTTCATTGATTTGATCTTCTTTTTCTTATATAATTACCTTTAGCTCTTTATCTGCCCTTCAATTCTAAATGATAGCTTTGCTGGATAGAATAATCTAGGTTGCAGGTCCTTGCTTTTCATCACTTTGAATAATTCTTGCCAGTCCCTTCTAGCCTGCAAAGTTTCTTTGGCGAAATCAGCTAAAAGTCTCAGGGGAACTCCTTTGTAAGTAACCCTCTGCTTTTCTCTTGCTGCTTTTAAAATTTTCTCTTTATCTTTATCCTTTGGCATTTTAATTATGATGTATCTTGGTGTGGGCCTCTTTGGGTCCATCTTGTTTGGGACTCTCTGTGCTTCCTGGACTTGTATGTCTGTTTCCTTTGCCAAACTAGGGAAGCTTCCCCCCCCCCATTATTTTTTCAAATAAGTTTTCAATTTCTTGCTCTTCCTCTTCTCCTTCTGGCATCCACATGATTTAGATTTTGGTATGTGTAAAGATGTCCCAGTGTTCCTAAGTCTATCCTCATTTTTTGAATTCTTTTTTTCTTCCTGATGTTCTGATTGAATTATCTTTCCTTCCTTGTGTTCCAAATCATTGATTTGATTCTTGACTTCATTCTCTCCACTATTGGTTTCCTGTATATTTTTCTTTTTTTTTTTTAGATATTATTTATTTATTTTTAGACAGAGAGGAAGGGAGGGAGAAGGAGGGGGAGGGAAACATCAATATGTGGTTGCTTCTCATGTGTCCCCCACTGGGGATCTGGCTCACAACTGAGGAATGCACCCTGACTGGGAATTGAACTAGTGACACTTTGGTTCACAGGCTGGTGCTCAATCCACTGACCCATACCAGCTAGGGCCAGATTTTTCTTTATTTCACTTAATGCAACCTTCATTTTTGCTTGGGCCTTTTTTTTAAAATGCAACTGAAATACCCAGTGAGTTCCTGGAGCATCCTGATAACTAGTGTTTTGAACTGTGTATCTGCTAGGTTGCTTATCTCCATTTATTTCAGCTCTTTTTTCTTTTGAGTTTTGTTCTGTTCCTTCATTTGGGCCATATTTCTTTGCCTCCTCATTTTGGCAGCCTCCCTGCATTTGTTTCTGTGTATTAGGTAGAACTTCTTTGACTCTGTCTTAGCGCACCTGTTAAGTCATACGGGGCAGAACCTTAGGTAATCATCAGGGCAGAGCAACCCATGTCACTGCTCTGTGGCTCTTGTTGGGGAGGGTTCATGGAGGGGACAGTGCTGCTGCTTGGCCTCTGGAGTTTTGCATGGGAGAAATCTGTCTCCCCACTCTCACTTCACTTTCTCCACACATGCCACTGGTGCCCTTACAGGTGTTGCCCTGGTGCTGAATCCCGGACAGGGTGGATATGTGTGAGTCCTAAGTCCATTGCAGGCCCTTTAAGAGGACACAATTTCTTCCACTGCCCCAAACCCCACTGATTTTTACAGCCAGAAGTTATGGAGACTTATCTTCCTAGTGCTGGGACCCTGGGCTAAGTGGTCTGGAGTAGGGCTGGGATCCCTCACTCCTGAGGTATCCCTCCTATTTTTTATCCACCACATGTGGGTGTAGGACCACCTGTTCTTGTCTTCACACCCCTCTACTCATCTGGATGAATGTGGCTCCTTTAAAACCTTGGTTTTGGGACTTCTATACAGCTCAATTTTATGACAATTCTGGATGATATTTGTTTTGTAGTCTAGCTGTATTTTTTGCTATAGTTGTGTGCAGAGGCAACGCATGTTTACCTATGCTTCCATTTTGGCCAAAAGATGTTGTGCATCTTTTCATGTGCTTCTTGACCATTTGTATATTTACTTTGGAAATACATATATTCTATTATTTATCCATTTTTCAAATAGGTTGTTTGTTTTTTGTTGTTGAATTGTAGGAGTTCCTTATATGTTCTTGATATTAATGCTTTATCTGACATATGATTTATAAATATTTTTCCCACTCAATAGGTTGTCTTTTTGCTTTCTTGATGGTATCTTTTAACATACAAAAGTTCTTAATTTTGAAGAACTCTAATGATCAATTATTTTTCTTTTTTTGCCTATGCTTTTAGTGTCACATCCATGATGTCTTTGTCAAATCAAATGTCACAAAAACTTTCTCCAATGATTTTTTTTCTGAGTGTTATAGTTTTAGGTCTTATATTTATGTCTTTGATTGACTTTGAGTTGATTTCTGTATATGGTTTAAAGTAAGGGTCCAATTTCATTCTTTTGCATGTGGTTATCCAGTTTTCCCACAACTGTTTGTTGAAAAGACTGCTCTTTTCCTATTAAGTGGTTTTGTCATGTTTGCCCAAAACCAATTCACCATATATGTGAGGGTTGGCTCTATTTTGAGTGTGGGCCTCTCTCACCATCATGAAATGGTTTCTAAGTTAAGTCATCTGGGAGGGGAGATACCATGATCCTGGGGCTTAAAGATTGCTAAACAAGGCTTAAGTAGCACAGCTGTACCTCTTGTCCCAACATATAGGGCAATATGATTCCAAAAACATGTTAAACTACAGCAGCTATACTCATAAACTTGCCTTCTACATTTTAGGCACTCAAATAAGTATTTGTTGAACAAATATTAAAAGTGCTTTATTCATTTGGTAACAATATAGTAAAATGCAGTTTCTACATTTGAAGATGTAGTTTCTATAAAAGCAAATGGGATTCCTCAAATTAGATTCTGTGACATTTCAAATATTCTGATGACTTCTTAACTTTAAAGGAGTTTTCAAAGTTTCAAAAAGTTCAAAGAGTCCTTTGATTATTATTCTTTATCTCTTTTTCCCCCCTCTGGCCTTTATGTTACACGACATAGTACAGACCCAGATCTCTCTTTGATAAAAATGCTATTAATCTTTCTCACACCTAGGAAGTGAGTACATAATGACACAGAGTAAACATATTTCTCCACATTTACACTTCATAAATGTGAAGCCATAATAAGTAGACCAAGCTGTTCATTCTTTCTCCATGGGTATATTATGCTAAGTATGGCACAAGATAGAATGCAATGCTATTTTTTCTATAATATTGCATTCCATACCAGCTATATGACAAGATTCTTGGGTGCTCAATGGAATAGATGTGTCCTCCACAATAGTTAGGAAGTCTTTCCTGCAAACATATGTAGCCAATTCTCTCTACTGTGAACCTGAAATCATGTACAAGGAACTTACTTGAGGCTGGCAACTTGGTGATTTCCTATGGACAGACAGTAGGGCCTGCCCAACAGGGCCCTTTTTGTGATTGACTGCTGAGCCTCCATCAGGGAAGATCGATAGTTGGCATGGCAATGAGCTCCTTTCTCCAAAAATGAGCTCCTTTTATTAAATTTTGTCATCCATCAATCAATTCCTGATCCACATATGAAAACACAACAAGCAGTTAAGGAGACACAGATCTAGTTGACTTAAACAACAATAACAAAAAATATGCAAGAGAGTTAGGGCTGAATCTTTTTCTATGAATTTGGTCCAAAGATTGTAACATGAATAATGACTAGTACGCAAGAATCCATTTGTGAGGATGTAGATGTACCAAGACAGGAAAGTGGAATGAATAAAGCACACTTTTACTGTAAGTTTTATTCTCTTTAGATACTTTAAGACAAAGTTTTTTTTTTTTTTTTATACCACGTGTGCTCTTATTTTCCAAGTTTTGTGCTGAGAGACAGAGTAGTTGGCTAGTCTGTGGGCTGGCCAGGGCATTTCTTTGCTTTAGTAGATATTAATGGTACCACCACTTTTCTTGCAATTTTAGGCTGCCAGGCTCTGTGTGCAAAAGGAGCTTGGAAAAGAGAGAGGATCCCATTGTGAAGAAGAATGGTCAAGACCAAGAATATGCCTTTGACTCATTCCCTTCCCATTTTTCTTTCTTCAACTTCCTTTCCATTTCCTGGCCACTCAGCAAGTGTCTTCACTGATTTTGTCTGACCTAAATAGGAAACTGATTTGTCCCGTTTGGTTTAGAATCCTCAGGGGTTCATCTTTCTTCCATTAACCAAGCTCATGTCACTCTAAAGAGTGAAAATGTAGGTCCATTTTTAGTTTTCCTAGAAAATTTTATACTGCTTTCCATAGTGGTTGTACTAGTCTGCAATCCCACCAACAGTGCACTAGGTTCCCCTTTTCTCCACAACCTCTCCAACACTTGTTGTTTGTTGCTTTGTTTATGATGACCATTCTGACTGGTGTGAAGTGGTATCTCATTGTGGTTTTAATTTGCATCTCTCTGATAGCTAGTGATATTGAGCATCTTTTCATGTGTCTCTGGATCCTCTATATGTCCTCCTTGGAGAAGTGTCTGTTCAAGTCCTTTGCCCATTTTTTAATTGGGTTGCTTGTCTTCTTAGAGTGGAGTCATGTAAGTTCTTTATATATTTTCGAGATTAAACCCTTGTCTGAGGTATCATTGGCAAATATGTTTTCCCATACAGTTGGTTCTCTTTTTATTTTAATCCTGTTTTCTTTAGCCATGCAGAAGCTACAAGAGAGGAGAGGGGTAGGAATTTCAAGGGAAAAGGGGAAGGGTTTAGAGCAAAATTATAAAAGACACATGGACAAAAGCTAGAGGGGGTGGCAATGGGAGGGAGCTGGGGAGGGCTAGGGCGGTGGGCTGGGATGGGAGTAGAAGACAGAAAACTGTACAAGAACAACAATTAAAATAAAAAAAGAGTGAAAATGGTGTAACACACTCGAGTATCTAAATTATGGATTAAAACCACATAAAGGACCTTGATGCCAGACAAGCCGCATAGTCCACAAGAAAAATCATTAAATCTTTTTTTAAAAAATCATTAAATATTTTTTTAAAAAGACATGCTCCAATCTTTATTTATATTAAAGATAATAACAATTCTGCTCTCTGTTTATTCATATCTGATTTTAAAGGATGTATTTAATCTAGCCTCCTTATTGTTATGACAGATTATCAAGGATCTAGAAGTTACCCCCATTAGGACACTTGATGTAGTTCAGAAACTGTCAGCTTCTTATTACTCATATAACATTGAGTATGATAATACCTCATGACAACTGTTGGGAAAGAGTACCTGAGATTCTGTGTTATTGTGTGGCATCTATTTGTATAAGAATTTATTATTATAAAAATAAATTCATTCAATAATGACACTACTGAAAAAGCAGCCTTGAGAACTCTGGCAGGGATTCCAAACCTGAATTAAAATAGACTATTTTGCATAGGGGGAATTAGATCTGATAAGTGATTTAATTTTGTCTAATATTATCAAAATGACTGCTGGAAGGGTTAAAAGTGATTAGCTGTGGAAGTGTCTGGGAACTTTAAAAAAATGCAATTGGCTAAAAGCAAACTAAAATAATCTAGGACCAATAGCTATTTTATATATGTATATGTGGATGTGTATATGTGCCTTTGGAAGTTTATTGAGTATTTTAATAGTATTTTTTAATAGTAGTGTTCTAAGTATCATGTGTAGTAAACAACATTTCCTAGACATTAAAAAAACCACCAAGTGATCCAATTCAACTTAAAAATAAATGTTTGGATCCTGCTGGTGTGGTTCAGTGGATTGAGTGCTGGCCTGAGAACCAAAGGGTTACCAGTTCATTTCCCAGTCAGGGCACATGCCTGAGTTGTGGTCTAGGTCCCCAGTAGGGGCCACACATGAGAAGCAACCACACATTGATATTTCTCTCCCTCTCTTTCTCTCCTCCTTCCCCTCTTCCTAAAAATAAATAAATAAAATCTTAAAAAAGTAAATATTTGACACCTGTTGCAAACAAGGCAAATGGTACTGGGTCCTACAGGGCAAAGATAGCTAGTTTTAGAATCTAGAATATGTTGATCTAAATAATAAAGCCACAGACTGATAACAGCTTCATGCCCTTACTAAAATTATGCCTTGTTAGACTAATCAGATGCTTTTTTGTGTCCAAGGGCTCAGCCTGTTAGGTCAAGTAGCTGTTGTGATTGGCATCTAACCTGGATGTCTCTCAATTTTTGATTGGTTTTCCAGGTCACCTCTTGTCAAGTGGGAAGATAGGTTCTAACCCCCTTACTTTGTTGATGGCATTGTAAGCCCCCAAAGGGTGTGAACAACTGCTATTCATTCAGGAGTTTCCAGAGCACAGCATAGTACCTAGCACTCATGTTTGTGCAATATCTGTATGTGTAATTGAAAGAGAGTTTCTAAATCAAGAGGAATTGATCAATGAGCTTGGGATGAAGTGGGGAGCATGTGGAGTGATAGGTGATGATCTGATGGCTGAAGTGTTTACTTAGTACTACCTGCAGTCTGTCTTTCTCAGTTACCAAGGGGCTAAAATAGAGGACCACCTCTATTCTCTTGAGACACTTGAGACACCAGGCTGGGTGGATGAGGCAATAGGCAAGTATTCACAACTGTGTATATTTCTCTCTTCTTGCATTCAGGCTTTTGCTGAGGCTAGTGCTGGGGCTAGGGCTTAATTTAAGCAATACAATGCTGCAGAAATGATACTTTGCTAGTTCTGGGTCTTAAGAGATGACTGTTTATGGGTTCAAGTCTGACTGCACTTGAATGTAAAAATGCAATGCCTGAATTTCATCTACCTACATTTGGTCTTTATTAGTAAGAAGAAGCTTTTGAGATAGATGCTTCTAAGATCACCAGAATTGGCTTCTTGGAATCTCTTAATCTTAGAAAGTTCAACTTGATATCTTAATATATGACAGAGGCCAGAGAGAAATTTAAACATAATTTATTCTCAGGTTCATAGAACTTGAATTTGCTTGTCTTTTTCATAATTCTTAAATGCAACTCACACACATGTACATGCAATTAGATATGTCTTGATACCAAATAATAGAACCTAGAAGGTTATAGATACTATTAAAAAGTAGTTAAAATTGAATGACCAATTTACATAAAGTGTTTTATGTTGTATCATAGCTGATCCAATTAATTATGTTATTAAAGTTGAATAAAAAATATCCCCATGAAAACAAGAATTCATTGATCCCCTAAAACTGTGAATATAAGAAGCAATATCCAGATGAACATAATAGCTGAAAAACAAACAAAGAAACAAACAAAAGTGTCTGACTTGAAGCATATGAGATTTTTCCTCAAGAGTTTTCCTCAAGAAACAGTTGATTTGATTGGTAATAATAAATAAAGTAAAACTGAAAGAGTAATATGAGGCCAAATTTTAGAACAACAAAAGAAATACCAAAAGAAACTAATTCAAGTATGTTTATTCATCCATTGATTCTATTTCTTTTTTAACAAACACTTATCAAGGATCTATTATGGCCCAGATGCCATACCTACCCTCCTGGGGCTTAGTAGTGAAGAGGAAGGAAATAACAATTAAATATCTAATTCTGAAGTCACTGGATACATTATAATTGAAAATATGCTACCAACAAGAAATGTGGAATACATCAATTAAGGGGAAAAGGAATATTTTCAGGAGAATTCGGTGACTGATGTCAGTTTGGCTCAGGGAGTGGAAAATCCTTAAGAGAGAGGTGGAAAACAAAGAGTAACTGGGATATAAACAGGGGAACATTAAATGAGTAAAATGATGCATTGTCTAAGGCTTAGAGTCAGTGAAGTATAAAACAAGTCAGAAAAAGAGACTTAAAGGGTGATTACAGATTTGCTTACTGCTCTTACTATAAGAGTGGTAGTAATTACTGAAGAAGCCAAAAAGTTCAGTAAATAAGGAAGTGAGGTTTCTAAGAGGTGACAGTCACAGAGCTAAACAGACAAGAATGGAACAATTAATAGGAGGCTGTGAAAAGATGGATCAGATGCAGACAGGAGGATAAGCACAAGCTTTCTTAGGAGGGCTCTGGGAAAACAGGGAGTGGACTCAGGTAGGTCACCCTGTATATGGCTGTATTAAAGAGGAAGGCTGGTTCATGTCTTAGTAAAAAAGAAGATCCTTAATGTGAATGGGAGCCCACCACTAGGTGGGAAAGAGAAGTACAAACTCATATAAATGTTTAACAGAGGAGTCAAAAATTTTCCCTACAAGAGGAAAATCTAAGAGGCCCCAGGACAATGAAGTGTCCATTTGACTTGAGTCAGAATAAACTTGCCAAGTTTCTTGATTCACAGGGGAAACAGCTTTTTCATTTCATGCCAAAAGACCATCTCCTAGGATATGGAGACCATCTGTGTCAAGGAGCAAAGCCCTTAAAGATGATTTCAATGTGAAATGTGGCGTGACGGGGGCCATATTGTCTGACACTATCCAACCCCTTTTGGTATTTCAACAAGTTAAGCACAAAGGAAGTAAAAAACTGCCAGCAACAATGAACCAGAATTCCTAGACAGCTCCAGGGGAGAGGGAGAAGGCTTTGACAGAATTAAGACAAGTCAGCATGGATGTGCACAAAAAGGTGTCTAAAATCAGTAAGTGCAGGGTTTCCAATGAGCAAAAAAGATGGCCAGCTCAGTGAGAGGCCACAAGCTGGCCCAACTTTTTACCACCGAGAATCACAGTAGGAAGTAGAAGAGACAGCCTTCCCTGCTCACCCACAAACTAACAGTTAGCATGAACCTCTGTGCTGCAAGCCTCTGCAGTTGCCAAAATTAATTCCGCTCAGGTCATGTCACTTTCCAGTGGTTGTTCTCTTGGTTATGGTAACACCAAATCATTGGTAAACAAACCCTTGTTCTCATGGTGAAATACTTATAGTTGAAGTGATTAGTTTGAGGCTTGCTTCAAAGTAATTCAAAATTGGGGTACAAAGAGTGAAGGTACAGTAAAACAAGTTTGGGTGTGAGTTCATCATTGCTACAACTGGAGAAAAGCACACTGAAGTTCATTACACTATTCTCTACTTTTTTGTGTATTGGATATTTTTCCATTAAAAAAAGGAATCTTCTATCAATTCACCTGTATTTATGTGAAGGACTTTCTCAATTGCTTCCCATTCTTTTTTTTCTCTCCCCAAGGAGCACTTCCTCTCTATCCCCCCTTTTTAAAACCTTTTCATTCAGCAAACATCTCCCAGACATGTATTAGGGGAGGCACTGTATTTGGGCCCTAAGAGGCAAGCAAATGAACAAGTTTTAGTTCTTAATTTTCAATTGCATGGGGAAAGATAGATGGAACATAAACAGTGTGGCCAGTCAGGACAGGGGAAAGGAGAAAGAAAAAAAAAACAGTTTGGTTCATACCCTTAGGAAGGAATTAATGAAAGAAGTGGTATTTGAAGTGATCACTGAAACAAAGAGTTCAAATGTATCTAATGCATATCTGGGTACAAACCTGTCCTTAAAATTTATGAGGGTGGGACAAGAGTTAGATGGGACAAACTAGAAAACTGGTCAATAAAATATGGTTTATCCTCTTACCCTGACAAATAGACCTTTATAACAACCTGAAATGTTGGGTTGGAATTTAAACTTCTTGTATTACTTTGAATTCTAGGCTAGAACATGGCCACATGTGGACTGGATTTCCTGACCTATAGCTTATCCCTCTTCTCTTCCTACCCTGGGTTCTATCCCTCACCATAAGAGGCTTCATGCATATGCAACTGGACACCTCAACCCTCTTATCCAAAATTCATCAAATAACCCCACAGTCACCCTTTGGTCACTCTTCAAGTCTAGGGCTGCTTATACTAACAGCATTGTCTTTTGCCTTAGAGTGGATGTACACAAGGAAGAGTCTCTCTTAGGCCCCAGAAGTGAGTTTGGAGTGTTTTGGCAGGAAAATCTGGGGTCACAGTTTCCCTCTGCTTGGCCTAGAAGTAGGGTAGAGGGAGACAAAGCTGTGGGTAGACACTTTCCCTTAGCCCTTTGGGAAGGACACCGCTAGAGGACAGCCTGTCTGGTTTTAAGTAAGCAAGACTTTCAAGCCATTAGGGTTTTTTTTATTTGCAAAATGGATATGATAATAAGATCTAATTCATAGGGTTTAACTGAGAATTAAATGAGCTGACACAGGTAAGCTTTTAGAACAGCACCTGGTATGTAGTAATTGTTCAATGAGTAAAATAGAGCCAGCTTGATTTCTCTCCCTCTGAATGAACTGAACAGACTGGTTGCTTTTGGGGGAGGGTGAGTAAGAAAAATATAGAAACAGCTTCAAATAATCTTGTAGATACTTTAATCAGCAAATCTTTTTTTAAAGTATTTATTTATTTATTTATGGAGAGAAGGGAAGGGAAGGAGAAAGAAGGAGAGAAGCATCAATGTGTGATTGCTTCTTATGTGCACCTCACTGGGGGACTGGCTCACAGCCCAGGCATGTGCCCTGACTGGGAATCAAACCAGCGACCCTTTGGTTCAGAGGCCCATGCTCAATCCACTGAGCTACACCAGCCAGGGTTAATGAGCAAATATTAATAAGGTGTGTAGATAAAAGTCATTTCTCATAAAAGCATTACTTTTGTATGTGCTGAGCTAAAGTCTACCCTTGAAGGAAAGAAGGTTCAGATAAGCTCAGTTACAGTGAATCAAGATAGAAGAATGATTTCCCTTCTTATCAGGGAAAATTAATACATTTCTTGCCACTTTCTACCTTTAATGGCAGTAGTTTGCTTGCAACTATTTCCCCAGGGTCTCTTACATAAGGACTAATACCATTCAGGAGGGCTCTCCTCTCAAGATCTGATTAACTCCAAATGACCCCATTTCCAAATACCATCACTTTGGGGGTTAGGATTTCAATATATAAAATATAGGGGATACAAGCATTCAGTCCATAACATGTCCCTTGCTGCTACAGGATATGGTTATGACCACCCAGTGACAAGTGTAGTATTAGGTGTAGACTGCAGCAAGTGGTCTCATTTATTTTCAACCACTCAGATATTTGGGGGCAAGAGGGCTAATTTATCTATTAGAATGTCTTGTCAACATGGGTTTTTCCCTGGACAAATCTTCATGTGTCTTTCTTGTCGTGGAAATGCATCCAATAATTCATAGAAAAGGGATAGGTTCAAAGCTGACTATTTCTTTGATACTCAGCAGGTTCCTAGAAGGGATCCTCACAGAAGAATTGGATTCAATGTCAGGTGTTCAAGTAGAGTAGTTCTCTGGACTCTGTCCAGTGGAAACTGGTAGCCTACTTACAATCCAAGGGAATCATAAATGGCTTGGGTTGGAGGAAAACTTTGAGATCATTGAAATGAAACTCCACTTACACATTTAAAAAAACATAAATGGAGGCCCCAAGAGGGGAAGTTACTTCTTTAAGGCCACACAGCATGCTTCCTTTTTCTTCAGTTTGCCTTGGTAAGTTTCTTCCTATTAGCATTTACTACAAGATACCCTGGGACATACTCTTCTGGCATATTTATCAGCTGTGCAAAGTCTACACAATGAGATGTTTCCTTTCATTTAAAACTGAAGTCCCCAAAAGGATCATTTCCTCACAAGGATAATTTTGCTGCAAAGTTTTCATTAATCCAATCGTAAATTCAGTAATGTTATTTGGTAGCTTACTGAAGTCTTCAGAAGCCACAGGGGACTGGATGCACTGTCTGCTTTTATGACCCAAAGAAACAAACCACAAGATAAATAAGCATAATTTAAAAATTGGTTTTGTTTCATTTAATGTAGGAAACACATTCACTCATTCATCCAAAAAACTAATGTGTATTGAGGGTACAGGGTACAAGACACTGAAACACGGACATGCAATTCTTTTAAAGGAGTTTACAGCCTTGTAAAATAAAAAAACTTAACAAACCCATTTCTCTGATATAGGGAATAGGAAAGTAAGGGCTGACAAATTTCAAAGGAGGAAAGAGTCATGTCTGACGAAACCAGGAAAATGTTCAGGGAGGAGTGATAATTGACTGGGCCTTGAATGTAAGTAGGATTTGGACCTACACAAATGAAGGGCATTCAGAGTGGAAGACATGGGATGTTGAGAGGCATTGGGAGACATGCAGTGTTAGACCTTGGTTAGAGTACAATTTTCAAATTGGATTTTCAGGGGTATACTGCAAAGAAGGAAGGTTAAGTTGGAGGAATCTTGGATGTCTACCCCAGTTTCAACCAAAACACCTCTGCTTAAATCTATTTTACATCATAGTTTCATGTAAGATCTTGTTTGAGGAAAAAAGAAAACATTCCATTTATAAAAACAAAAAATTAAAGCAATTGGATCAGAGCACAGGTAGACTGCCTATCAGGGAAAAGTCAGAATTAAGACTAAAAGTTAGACTGGGGCCCAAGCAAGTAGGACCTTTAAAGTAGACCTCATTGTATAACAAATGATAATGAATCCCTGGGAAATTTTAATCAGAGTAAAAGAATGAAATTCATGACTGCAGGGGCCAGAGTAGATTGAAGTGGGCAAGACAGGAAGGAAAGGCAGTTCAGTAGTTGTTAGTTGTAGTTGCCTGGATCCCTATCTTTAAAAAAAAAAAAAAATACTTCAATTATTTTTTTTGAGACAGGCAAAGGGAGGGAGAAAGAAAAGGTGAGAAACATCAATGGGAGAGAGAAACATTGATCAGTTGCTTCTCACAAGTGCCCAGACCAGGGATCAAGCCTGCAACCCAGGTATGTGCCCTGACTGGAAATCAAACCTGCAAACTTTCACTTTGCGGGAAGATACCCAATCAACTGAGCCACACTGGTCAGTGTTTAATCTCTGTCTTCTGAGTGTTGCTATGTATTAGGCAATGTTCTGGGTACTAGGGCTGCAGAACCAAACACAAAAATCCTTACCCTCATAAAATTCATATTCTAATAGAAACAAGTGGAAATAAGTGGAGAGATGATACATCAAGTGGTGGTGAGGGCTAAGACACAAAAATAAAGCAGGGAGAAAGGACAGAGAGTGATAGGGCTACTATTTTAGATAGATTGGTCAGGGAAGGCCTATCTGAAACAGCAACATTTGAGTAAAGACCGGCATTGAACTATGGGGCTACATGGGGAGAATTGTAGTTTAGGCCTAGGAAGTAGCAAATTTCCTTAAGTAGATATGTTAAAAGATTGGCAAAGAGGTAGCTAGAGTCAAGTGGGCAAATATCCAGGGAAAAGGGGAAGGGATTAGAGCAACAAGTATGAAAGACATATGGACAAAAGCTGGGGGGGGTGGAAATGGAAGGGAGCTGGGGAGGGCTGGGGCGGAGGGACGGGATGGGAGTAGAAAACAGAAAACTGTATAAGAACAACAATTAAAATAAAATTTAATTAAATTAAAAAAAAGAAAGTGTGCAAAGATAACGTTGGTGAGGTAATAAGTATCAGAACCTGGAAGATCTTATAGGGCATGCCTAAAACTTGTATTTTGTTTGGAGTGTTGAGAAGCAGCTGGAGGATTTTTATCACATAATATAACATGACTTACAGTTTTAAAGTAATCATTTTAGCTGCTGTGTGGAGCATGGACTAAGGGAGGCAAGGGTACTTTGTTATGTAGCAATATATACCTGAAACATTGTGTGTGTGTGTGAGAGAGAGAGAGAGAGACTGTTTCCAAGTGCTTAATTCTAATCCACTGGACTATTGGTCCATTTAGGGGATCAATAACACATGTTTTTATCACTCTTTGTAGTATGCCTTAATAACTGGTGAGGTGACACTAAAGTTTTAAGACTTTATATGCAACATTAGCATAGACTATTTACAGTATTATATTAAAGCTTGCTGATATTTTAATGGAGATAAAGATTTGCATAGATATAATTTTGGAATCATATAAACCATCATCTTGCTCTTTAATAATAAGAGCCTCACTGGTCAAATGGTATTTTTAGGGCCTTCTACAATTTGGCTTCTAACCATTTGCCTTGTCTTATCTACTCTTTTTTATCTATTTGTGCACTAAACTTGGCCTACGTTCCAACCATATCAGAGTCCCATGAATATATTCTGCACTTTTGTGATTTCATTCCTTTCTTTCCTTCTTCTCCTAAATGCTCCCATCCTTGTCAGGGCTACATGTAAAAATTCTACCCATCCTATGAAGCTCACCTCAAATATCACTTTCTCCATGAAACCTTTCCTGATACCACTGACAGGATATGATTTTTCTTTCACATGAATATTGATGTCTTTTGCTTGGCATTTTCTTTCTGTCCCTTCCCTTAGTGGACATTGTGTGAGTCATTTGTGTATCTGTCCATGAAGTCTTGAGAGAAGAATTTGGCCCTTACTCTTTTCAGTCTCCCTAGCACCCCAAACAGTGCATGTAGATGGTGTTTTATAAGCGACTAGTAAGCTGAATTTGGTGGAATAACTTGGCTGTTCTGTTTACCCTGATCAGGCCCCTTATTTGCAAGCAGAATGAGATCTGTTTTCATAATCCAGCAGAAAACAAGTTGCTTCAAAATGTTGCATATAGATTCTGCTTTCTGCCCCTTGCTCCCTTTTTCTCTTAAAGAAAATTGTTTATTGATAGAACTTGGGTCATATGACATTCATGATCAATTAAAAAATGTATGAATGCCTGTTTGAAGTGTTTCATGCATAGCTTTTCTATGCCCACTTGACTTAGCTTTAGTGATAGGACATTTTAATGGAATGTAAACTGATTTCTGACTTCATTTTGATCAAGCAACTGATAGATTGGCTTTGTTTTGGCATTCAAGAAGTCTGGCCAGAGGTGAGTGACTAAAGACAGATAGATATGTGGGGTCAGAAGACAACACTAAGCTCTGCTTTCCTGCCTAGGGGTGAGATACATTCTAAGCTGTTACTGAGTATAACCTCTTTATTTTCAGGGATACAAAGTAACTGGTAGTATTTTCAGAATTATGGAATAGTAAGCTATTCTGTCATGGGGCTCTATTACATTTTATGAAATGAGGTAACACATATTCAGCTTGAATTATGTTCAAAAAACTGTGTTCACAAACACTCTCCACATAAATATTTACACAGAGGGACAAGCACATCCATTTCCTAAGTAAATCTTGCATTTTATAATGGAAGACAGCATGCTTTTCTTCTTCATTTTTTGCATGCATTTCTGAATGCATAAACATAGCATATATTCTAAGTTTCTTGCTACTCAAACTGTCGGCTGTGGACTAGTACCACTAGCATCACTTGGGACCTTATAAGAAATTTCAATCTCAGACCTCATCCCAGATCCAAAGAATAAGAATGTGCATTGTAACAAGATCCCCAGGTGAGTCATATGTACATTAAAATATTTTTCAATTATAGTTGATATATAATATTATATTAGTTTCAAGTGTATGACAAAACGATTAAACATTTATATACCTTACAAAATCATCACCCTGATAAGTCTAGTACTTGTCTGAGAGAAACACTGCTCTAGGTGTTGCCTTTCAGAAAAAAGCGGGAAGCCATCCTAACAGCTTGTGACCTGGTTTGTCTTCACATACGTCTTAACTAATGGACCTCAACATCACAACCTACGATTATAACAGCATCAATGATAACTATATTGTTTTGTTTGCAATATTTAATGAATTTCACAAAAGAAAGGGGATATAAAATACAACTTTTGGAATTTCTCAATAGGACATAAATACCTTTCTTTTAAAAAAAAATATCACCTGATCCTTCACCTAGGTGTTGGCATAAGAGAGGGGAACATTTTGTGTATTAATGTGAAAGATATTTAAAATAAAAACATCAATTCTCATTTTTTTTTTCAACAGAGCTGACTTTAAATTGTGTCTTAAGGGCATTTGTATGGTTTGTAAAGTTCATGGGTATGTCATTTTACATAAATTCCAAGATTATGAGGTTGTTGACTCCCAGCACATAGTAGAAAACCTTTTATATCCAAAGGTAGGAATGTAATAATTCACCTTCTGGGACTAATTTTCAATGAGGTAGAAGTGCCTGGCAACCATGTCTTTTAGCTAAGTAAATTGGATAGCTTTTGTTTCTTGAGGGGATTTTTATGGGTTAATAGTTTTCCTTTGCCTCTCAACATATTAGGCTATTTTCTTGGTCACAATCAGGACATAATATACATGTTCAAATACTAGAGGTCATTATAGAAAACGTTTTCTTCATGGTTGCCTTTGCAGGCTTACATGGTAACTTTCATTTACTCTTTTATTTTAATTGACTTTATTACTTTACTTAATCCTCTGTTAGTTTTAATCCTAAGTGGTATAAAATGAAAGACAATATAAATTATGAAAAGTGTAATTTAAAAAAATGGGGCTGTTTCTGGTGATTAAATTTAGCAATGAATTATCTTTATAAACTTTTATCAACCAAGGAACTTGGCTGGGTAAAATGTTGACAAGAAAACCAACCAAACACTGAGACATTTAGGAAATAGCTGCAGCTAATTCAGGGTTTAACTATTATGTTAAAACTGATGACTTCAAACATTATGCAGTAGCTTTCTGCCTTCCTATAGAAAGCAATCCTGAAAATATGTTTAAAAATCCAATGCATAAGAGTCAGATAATAGACTCCCATGTATTTTGGAGACATGGGAGGGATTTGATTCCCAGAGAGCTAAAAAGTAATGTAGAAATCTCCAATTTACTTTACTTTCAGTTACAATTTTCAAAAATAGGCTTTCATAATCTTATATTCCAAAATTTTAATCTTATTCACAATTTAGGACATAAATGCCCTAAGCCCAATGAGGACCCAATGAAAACTAAATATTTGCCATGTTACAGTATATTCAGTGATTTTTGTTTGTCTCAATTAAGTTAAATATGATGTTTCTTGTCATTAGTGTTAATTCTTTTGTTTTTTCTAAATTTCCATTTATTTTTCTAAGGAAACATATAATACAATATTCTACAATGTCTCCAGTAGATACTGTTGAACATACAGGCCAGTATCTTTGAGACCATTGTGCAGGCTTAGCATAGTAGGTATTAAATGAAATATCTGATGAATTTTGAAAGGAGGCTGAAACATTACAGAGAATACCCAAACCCCAGCTCTTTCAATCAGTTCAGTGGAAAAGATTAGCAAATAGTTTTTAATGTCAACTACAGATATCAAGTAGGTGACTGAGTTTTTCACCTGCTCATTTTTGTGCTAAAGTATAGAAACTCAGCATTAATTGCTTTCATCACAACACATCCACTATCTAAATGAAACCATTCAAGGAAGGGGAGTTAAAATGACAGCAATTTGCCAATATCCCAGAAGAATAACTATAGCTTTTTAAAAATATTATTTTAATTGTTGTTCGGGTACAGTTTTCTGTCTTTTCCTCCCATCCCAGCCCACCCACCCATCCCTCCCCACCTCCCTCTCATTTCCAACCCCCCCCAGTTTTTGTCCATGTGTCCTTTATATTTGTTCCTGTAAATAACTATAGCTTTTTCACAGGTAAATTTTGGGGCAACTTGGAATCAAGTCAAGTGGACAAGCATTAATAGCATCAAGTCCTTAGCACTTGTACTAGGCTTGGGTGGGGAAGGTAAACAAACAGCAAACTGTAAATTACTTTGTCTTCCAGTAATTAAACCATATCACGAAAGAGACAAATATCATAATGGGAAACAATTAGAGACTGATAAGATTAAGTTGCAGTATAATAGAGAAGAGAAATCAGTTCCAATCAGTTTACATACATCAAAATTAGCTTTATGGCTCTCCAAAGTATGGTAACCTACACTGTGGTTATAAATGTCCCATGTAATTATATTCCTTTAGTATGCCTAGGATATGCAGCTATGGGCCCAAACTCATTACAACAAAGAAAATTAAAATGACATTATCATTGTGCAACTAAAAATACCTTCAATCAAGAGAAATAAGTTTGGCCAGCCAATTTTCAACAATATTCATTTCAGACTTTTATTATGGTAGTATTAAATTAACCAAATGAGGTATCTTTGTTTTGGTTCTACTGGGATTTGTTTCCAAAATCACTATTGGAAAGCCCAGCCTAGCTAAAGTAAAGTGTCTAATGCTAAGTGGTTATTAGGGTTAAGATGTCTTGGTGGATTTTAGTGCACTTGGATTGCCTTGAAGCTGGTTGAGTCTCTATCTTCTTTTCCTTCTGAAAGTGATGGGGAAGGCCACCTTTTCCTTTCTTTGCATAAATCATTATTGCTCAGTGTTACTTGCCCTGACTGTCAATAGATGATTTTGATTTTTCAATTTGATAACCTCAACAGGGTCTGCATAGGACTACAGGATTGAGTAGGGACAGGCCTCCATATAAAAAAATAAGAGCAATGTGAGTTTTCCCTGGCCTAGAGACACATCGAACTATGGGGACCAGTTCAAATCAGGGACTAATTGGAAGCTTTAATCTCTGATATGTAGTTAAAACTAGACCTGCTCTGTCCTAATACAGTAGGCACTAACTACCCACATGTGGTTATCAAGGAGTTGAAATGTGGCTAGTTTGAATTGAGATGTGCCATAAGGGTAAATAAAACACACATCCAATTTCATAGAGTTAATATTAAAATTTATGTAAATCATCTCATTAATAATTTTATATTGAGTTTTTGTTGAAATGATAATATTTTAGATATATTTGGTTAAATAAAATATATTATTAAAATTAGCTTCAGCTGTTTCCCTGTGACTTTTTAATGGAGGTACTGGAAAAATTAAAAGTGCCTATGCGGCTTGTGTTATATTTCTATTGGCAGCAGCTGATCTAGAATATTGCAATGCAAAGGCATATGATGTGAAACTTAGGACTCAAGTCCCCTTTTCATAGTCAAATATCTCAATCTTCATTTCTTATTTCATTTATTTCTAGTAACAGGGACCTGCAGGACTGACTGTTGTCATTGAATTTGCTGTCCACTGGGAGCCTCAGGGTCTGTTCTTGTTTCAGAGCATTGTGGCTTGGGAGACAAGGAGAGATATTATTCACTTGCTGTTTCTAGTGGAAAATTCTATGTTGCCAAATACTGCTCTTGGGAGGTAAAAAACAAAAAAAAATCTTTCAATTCAGATGCCCAAATAAACCTTGTTCTTCCCACCCCCACTGCAACAAAAATATTACAATAATAAAGCATTTGTGTCAACCAAAAAGTATCCCAAAGTCTTTTATGCCTATAGGGAGACCTGCTGCCAATAAGGCATTAAATCTGAGGGAAACATTTCTGCAATTACTGATCAAATACAATACAGCTAAATTTCACCTCCAGCATATCATTTTGATAATGGGTATGGAAATTATCCATTCAATAGCTATTCAAAATAACTCAGGAAGATTGGTTAACTAGATACTTCACAGACCTTCAGAATAATCCTTTCTAATCAGGCTGGTGAGAATTCAATAGGCAACATTTGCCTTGGACAAAATAACCTTTTGGGGGGTTGCAGGGCTATGCACTGGCTCCTTCTCCTATCTGTCTTCCAGGAGGTGAAATTGCCAACAGGAAAAAAATGCAGGGAGTGTTTCTCTGTGAGCTGAGCTTCTGCCCAGTACCCACCAATGCTCAGTGCAGACAGCTGTGCCTGCAAGTTAAGTGAGGCGCCTTAGTACTTATCAATCAGGAATCAGCAGGGCTTCTAGAGTTGTCCTCATTAAATTTAAAGTATATTCTCTCTCCAGCAGCAAACGTCTCCATTGCCATCCATTTCTGCACAGCCAATTTTAGGCAATCAAAGAATGTTGGCTTCATCACAGTCTCTGAACATATTTTCGGCTTGACAAAGCTCTCCCTAGATTCCCTGATCTTTGACAACTAGTAGGTATGTCCCTCTAGTTGCCACTAACTCCTCTCAGCCTCTAACCTTTTTCTGATCCTTTTATCTTCTTACTTCCATTCTCAGGCCCGATTTTTTTTTGGTCTATAAAATATTCCACTCCTACTAATTCTAACAGAAATGCTTCTTCATTCTTATTTATTACTGGGACCCTCATCTCTCCATTCTCAGCACACTTTAGATGCTTAATATTTGATGTCCACTTGCTTACTTACTCAAGAAGTCCATGTGGTGAGGCTGACAACACAGTCACTAACTGGGATCAGGAAATATCGCTCTACACCTGATTAGCTATGTGACACTTGGGCAAGTTGGTTAACCAATCTATGTCTCAGTTTTGTGAACTGTAACATGGAAATCATTATAACTCCTTCCTCATGGGATTATTGTGAGATTCAAATGAGAGAGTTTATAAAGTGTAAAGTGCTATAGACTTCTGTTCACTCATTTGTCAAGAATTTAATGAGCTCCTATTTTGTGCAAGACAAAAGATGAAGAATCAGGCTCATAGTAGCAAACAGTTCATTTCTCATCTTCAAGGAGCTCATGGCCAGGAGTAGAGCACAAACCTGCAGCTAACACTAATAGGTAGCTAAATGAAATGAGTGCTGTGGGTGGCGCAAGTAGATAGTATGACTATGAGAACCTAGGAACAGAGTGATGCATTCTGATCTTAGGCTTGCAAGAGTGGAAGAGGAAAGGGGAATTCAGAAGGGGATAGCATCTGTACGAGACTAGAAGGATGATTCTTTATAGATAAGATGAGTCTTTATAGATAAGGAAGATATGAAAGGCAGAGTGAAGGTGTTGAAAGGTAGGAGGCAGATATGGGAGATACTGGAGCACCTAGTGTGGCTAAATCTGAGTTCACTGCAGGGAAGGAGATAGGTGCAGCTGGAAAGGTAAGCCAGAACTAGGTTGTGGTGGGCTTAAAACTAATACTGAAGAGTAAGTTCAAGTCCTTTAGCTAATATAAAATATTATTGAATGTCAACTGTAATTGAAAATTAAAATTAAAAAAGTGTTATGTCAGGCAAGGTGGAGGATATCTGTCCACAAGCTGGGCCTACAGTCATCAGGGGAAAGAAAGGTAGAAAATTGCTCCTGGAGGTGGAAGACAGTCAGGTGAGCTGTCTATGACAGCTTGGGTTCAAGTCCAAGATAAACCCATGCAAACCCAAGAAACCAGTAATCTCAAAAACTGTAAGTAGAGATGCAAATATACAATATCTCTCTCTTTGGAAAGAGTAAGATCTTTCTTTTTGACCTTCATGATATAAATGCCTTTATTTTACTCTCTTCTGTTAGTATCCCTGAGGGGGCTGACCTAAGAATTAGATGAAGCTACAAAAAAGCAGACTTCAGACCAAAATAAGAAAGAAATTATAAGTAGGAAGAATTAGCTGAAGATAAGTGGTAGAATCAGGGCATAATGAGCTCACTCTGGGAGTGGTCAAAGCAGAAGATGAAATGCCATTTGGTAGGTAAACTATGGAGAGGAATAAACTATAACAAGGGATCAAGAAGCTCAAAGGGCTCTCCTAAAGCAAAGATTTATATATCTGATTTTAGCAAAGAAAGACTCCAGATAACACACACACACACACACACACACACACACACACACACACACACACACCTGTTCCCTCAGCTCAGGGTCCTCATAGCAAGCTGAGCTAGAATCAGTGTACATGTCCCACCAGGTGAATGTGTGTGTGTACTTGGTGGAGTATGGTTTGTGTGTGCGTGTGTGTGTGTGTTGGGTAGAAAGATTCACCTAATGGAAAGGGTAGAGAAGATTCTGCTGTTGTGGAAAACCAATAATTGTTTAGAGAAGACAATCTAAGTCATTGGGTTTACTTTAAAAGTCTACGTTTCTTTTCTAGAGGGACATGATCACTTAGTTTTTGTCTAATGCAGTTCCAAAACTCCTACTACACTGACAAAAAAGAAGATGAATATTTCCACTAGTTGGTGATAATTATAAAAATAGCTAGTATTTAAGTATACATAATGTCCTAGGATAAGAACTATACCTGTACTTAAATTATTTCATTCTTATCATGGCTCTTTGAGGTAGGAACTACAGTCACTCCCAATTTACAGATGAATAGATTGAGGCTCAGGGAAGTTAAAGAACTTGCCAATTCCCCACAGCTATAGAGGGCAGAGGACTTGAACTTATGAAATCCTACTCCAGAGCTTGGGCATTAACTACTGGACTATACTTTTAAATTTATGCTTAAATAAAGATTGTTGGGACCTAACTGTTTTAGGGTCCACAACTCCAGGTGAGAAGAAATGAAACTGTAGCCCAAAAGGCAAGGACCTGAAGCTTGCTTGGCACAGTCCCCATGTCAGGCTTCTCTGCCCAGCATGTAGTGGCAGTCTCTCTGGGATGAGCAATGACACACTCTTGTATAGGTACTAGGGAAAGGTCTAGCTGTCTTCTGACCTAGAGCAGCCCAGGCTGAGAACTGGACAAATGTGTTTCCTCCTTCCCCAGCCCTGAGCAAGGTAGATGGTTTGATTTCCCCCCTTATTTTTTAAATCTGGAAAATGAATATATAAAACAGATCTGTTCATTCACTTGTATTCTATCTTTTTAAGTCTCTTGCCTTGAACAACATTTCTGTAAAGTTTAGATCAAATTAAGATCCTCCTGGAATTTCTCCCCACTGAAGAGACCAATGATAGCACACTCATGATTGACAGAGAATAGAATTTAACAGGGTAGATGAGATGCTTTGTGTCTAAATACAACTCTACCTAAGCAAATAAATAGATGTATACAGTCATGTATAAAAGCTGTGCTGTGTGTCCCTGGGTTTCTTACTAAAAGTGGAGTGCTCTCAGGGCATGCATACAACACAACATCCACTCTCGTTATTTGCCTGCTTCTGCTGTAAAGGAGAGATTAATGAATGACCTCTACATTTTGATGTCTAACTACCCTTCAAAGTCTCCACCCATCCTTTACATCACTTTCATTGTTGCTTTCCAATAGAAGAGACAACAGGATACATAGTCCTGTAAAACAATAGATTATTATCCTAATTATAGTTGCCTGTGTTTTCTACACTTTTACCATTTTATTAAAAACAATTATCTGAGAAGAACCAATCTTTTGTAATACCTACACTATTGTTCTCATTTCTCTCAGATTCTGATGAGTTCTTTTCAAAGGGTATTTTACTCATAATTATAGACTATAGGGCAATTGCTTAGAAATTGAGTGTAGGACATATTTTGTTAAGATTAATTGTTCTTGTACTTCTTGATCCAATCATATCTTTAGTTTTTTAAAACTATCCACTTAATAAACCTACTTCTTTCTGTTAGTCAAACATACTATGTATTAGGAATGATCAACTTTAAAGCATGGTTTTAGAGAGTGACTATTCCAGAAAAGTATAAAATAGTAAATATATTTTTTGGTTTATAAAATGAACTATGTTTTGCACATGAGTAGGTGGTAGAAAAAAGTGCCTTAAATTCAATTATACCTTCCTGACTACAGGAGCACTTGATAGGAATTTTATGTGGGCTTTTGGTTATCCCCATAAAAAAAGAACAATGGCATTGGGAATGTATTTTTCAAAAGTTAGGCTCAGTCAGAAGATAGCCAGGTGAAGAGGATGATCATTCCAAAGCAAAGGGCAGGCAGCAAATGCAGGTTATCAGATTCAAGTGACAATGTCCTAGAGTATAGTGGGCAGTGGCATCCAGACACAAAACCCAAGTTCTTCAACTTTCAAGCTTTTGGTCATGCCCCAAAGTAATTAATACATTAAACAGCATCACCACCAATGACTGGTGTGGCTCAGTTGGTTTAGAATTATCCTGCAAAGTGAAAGGTTGCTAGTTTGATTCCTGGCCAGGGCACATGCCTGGGTTATGGATTCAGTCCCTGATCAGAGCATACATGAGAGGCAAGCCATTGATGTTTCTCTCTTACATAGATGTTTCTCTCTTTCTCTTTCTCTTTCACTAAAAGTAAATAAATGTATTTTTAAAAATATTAAATATTTTATTTCTTTATTTTTAGAGAGAGGGAAAGGGAGGGAGAAAGAGAGGGAGAGAAACATCAGTGTGTGGTTGACTCTCATGGACCCCCAACTGGGGACCTGGCCCACAACCCAGGCATGTGCCCTGACTGGGAATTGAACCAGTGACCCTTTGGTTCCCAGCCTAAGCTCAATTCACTGAGCTACACCAGTCAGGGCAAGATAAAGTAATTTAAAAAATTTAAAAAACATTTTTAAAAAAGCATGACCAGTACACACGCACACTCACAAGCACTCTCTCACACTACATACTTGTTTTCTTACTGCCAAAGAGTCACTCTCAAATTTTCTATCATATATTATCTTATTCCTATCTTAATCCATACTATTTCTTTTTATTGTATTTTTAAATATACTGGTTGTGATTTCATGACCTGTGAATGGATCATGATCAGCAGTTTGAAAAGTACAGTTTTTGGCAATGTTTGGTGTAAGAGATGAGTCATTCTGTGGATGGCTGGTGAAAAAACTGTTTTGGGCCACTATCTGCGCTTTACCCTTGTACCCTGTTCTAGCTGCATTGGTCTGGATGCTTCATGGCATATAAGGAGAAAACAGCTCTCTCCGCTCCTGGATTGTTTCTCTTCATGTAGGCTTCAGAGACTCAATTTCATAAAGTCCCCCCTAACAGCTCTGTTCATATTTTCTTCTGTCCTGCCCTACAAATTCTGGAGCTGCCCAGTGAATAGGCTACCTGATGGTGGCATGAGTCAGTCAGAGGAATATGCCATCTAAGAACAAATGGGATCTAAATATGAGTGTCCATAGAAAATAATGGTACTTTGTTTTTTGTTTCCTGTGGATAAGCTAGAAAGATTGCCAATGTAATATTTTTCAGGGAAAACACAAGGGTTCAGTTTCTACTTTAAAAAAAAAAATCAATGATACATCATCTCTGTTCCTCAGCCATTTAAGATAAGTCCCATTTCAAGATCAAATTTTATTGCTTTGCATTTCACTTTAGAGGTTCTCTATGCTTTGAAAATGGGCATGTTAGACTAATAACAGAGCAGCTTCTCCTTTAGCTCTTTATCTCAGCTGATCTTTCTTTAGTTTTTGTAAGAAATACTATTTTAAAATTTTAGTGAAAATTCACATTCATTATCAAAAATATAAAAATGTAAAAAAAGCAAAAGTAATTTTTAAAAGCTTTCTTAATCCTAATTTACAAGGACCAGACACTATCTGCACCAGACTTTTTCCTATGCTAACAAATCCATGCAAATATTTTGAAATGTTTTGAAAACCAGAATCATACTATATATGCTGATTTTTCATTTAATAATATATTATGAACAGTTTTGTATAGCCATAAAAATAGAGATAACATTTCCCATGGCTACATGGGATACCACTATATAGATAACTCATAATTTCATTAACTAGTCTTCTTTTGCTGGTTATGTAAGTTGTTTCCATTTTTCACTAATGCAAGAAAAATTGTGAAAATCATCTTTTTGTGGACATCTGTTTACATATTTAAAAGTATTTCCTTTAAATACATACTTAGAACATGTAGACAAAAAAGGGTAAGCTCTATAAAGACTAATCTCACAGGATTATCTGATCATAAATTTATAACTGGGCAGGTGATGGTGGGTTGTCACACCCCAAATATATAACTTTTTAGTAAAAAGTTTATATTTGTCTTGAGTAAGCCCTGTCCATTGTTTATGTGCATCTAGGACCACTCTCAAGAGAGAAAATAATCTTGCTAACTATCTTATAATCAAATCTCTGCCTTGCTTCTCTCAGCTCCATGAAATCATCCTTACTTCCCACCTTACTTTCAAATGCATAAAAGAAGCTACAAAACTGTTACTATCTAGAGCACAGGTGGCAAACACAAGGCCCGTGGGCCAAATCCAGCCCTCTACCTTGTTTTATCTGGCTCAGCACCTTGTTTCTACCTGGCGACAGCACTGAGCTCCTTGCCCCTAGTTACAGAGTAGTTACATTTATAGAGTCCAAAAATTACATTAGGCTCTTTGAAGGCAACTGCAAGGCTGATGTGGCCCCTGGTGAAAGTGAGTTTGACACCCCTACTCTAGAGCATTTGAAATCTTGCCCCCTGGCATATGTCATTGCCAGTTTGCCTGAAACAAACCCTTAAAAAAATTCTCTACAAGTTTGGACATGTCAACAAATGAAATTGCTGGATTAGCAAGCATACACGTGTTTAAGGCTCTTGATAATTATTTCCAGAATGCCCTCCATAAGGGATATAACAAACTTCAACCCTATCATCAATAAATAAAAGTGCTCATTTCCTCATACTCATACAAGCAATGAGTATTCTCATCCTTTACAACTTAGGTCATTATACTTAGCAAAAAAGGTAAGAGATTGTGTCTATAACTAGGGTTTAGATCATTTCAGGTGAATTTTCACATCTTCCTTTCATGATAAGTATTGCCAAAATGATTTCCAAAGAGCTTGTCTTGATTTATTCTCTCCCCAGTTGTATGTGAGTTGTACCCTTTTCTACTCCTCACCATTCTGGGTATTAGTATTTATTTTCCTTTTTTGTCAATCAGATAATTGTCCACTTAAGTTGAATTCTTAGTGAAAAATCCTTTACTTGACATCAGCAAAAGATGGGACATCTTAATGTTGCCGCTTTCAACTCTGTAAGTGGTTCCTAACATTGTGACTAGAATTTCCTGTTGATCATTTTCCTTGCTTTCTGACTCCAGGGTTCCGGGCTTGGCAGAGGACTTCGGTATCTGTGGCTGCAGTTGTCTAGGGATGTTTGGCACACAGTGGCAGGTGACAGGGTCCTTTGACTCCTGGCTCTGGTTTTCTTGCAAGGGGTACTTGGTATTCAGCCCAGATCAGAATAGTCTTTTCTGAGAACAGCAAGATCTGAGGTGAGATAGGTTTTCTCCTGTTAAAGACAGATGCAAAATGCCAAAAGAGAATATAATGAGTATTTGGCATGGGAATCTCTGGGAGCACCAAGCTATAAGCAAAGGGAAGCTTGACTCCTGATGGGGTAGGCCTAAGACTTTTATTTTCCATCAGCCTCTCTTTTGATAGCTATGTAACAAATTATGATTGACACCCATTCAGTAGGCTTCTAGGAAATGAGGAGGAACCCAGTTACCCTCTATAGTGTTGTGTTTACTAGCAAGTACTCTGCAAGTTTGAGCCAACTTTCCTTGAAATGTTCAAACTCAGTCATGTCACAATCCAACCATTGTACTTCTGAATAAGAATCTCTGGGGTAGGACCCATGGATTTGCAATTGTAAAAATTGCCTCAAGTATTTGAAGCACTTTAAAATTTGAGAAAGAGTTATCTTCTTAATCTTTACTATGCATGAATCTGTAGGTTTGGTGCAGAATTTACTATGCAGAATTCTGTAGGTCTGGTGTGGGGCCATGATTCTCCATTTCTAACAATCTCCCAGGTAATACCTATGCTGCTTTTCTGTGGACACTCTGCTACTAATTAGCTGGGATTGCTCCTGTCTTGGAATCTATTTCACCTGGGCTTGAGGATGTGTAGGAGTGGGGGAGAGATGGGAAATAGTGTTTCTGAGAGGCCACCTGCTTTTATCAAATTTAAATTGATAACATATTCCCTCTCAGATCCTCGGTGGGACTCAGTGTTTCCTGCAGTCCTAAATTTCTGGATCAGAATCTTGAAATCATCTCAGCTGAACATTTCTTAAGTTGTGTTTAAATCCTAAAGTAAACAATCATTATCTTTGGGTTGTTTGTTGTTGTTGTTCGGTTTGGAGATACAAGCTGCACTCAAAAGACACAGGGAAAACTGTTTAAATTATTTTGAGAGTTTGGCTTGTGGGAAATTGGAGACATGGCTGCTTTTTATTTTTTATTTTAATTGGGATATAACACACAGTGACATGCACAAACTTTAATTGTACAGCTCAATAAACTCTCATACATATACACATCCATGTAACCATTATCCAAATCAAAATAAAGAACATTTTCAGCACCCTAGAAACTTCCTTCTGTGCTTCCACTTAGTTAACATCCCCCTCAGGTAACTACTATTCTGACATCTAAAACCATAGATTAGTTTTGCCTGTTCTTGAATCTCATTGAATGAAATGATAGAAGATGCATTCTGTCATGTGTGACTTCTTTTGATTAATATTAAATGTTTGGAGTTCATCTGGATTACTCCATGCAGCCTTCACTCACAGAAATGCTATTAATGCTGTTAAAATATTTTCCAAGTTTGGTTTTGGCAAGATTGTGAGAAGGCAGAGGTTTTTGAATGGAAATAACCACAAAAGAAGCAAAATACCTGATGGAGACACTTAGAAATTAATGAGGCAAGATTGTCAGTGTTCTTGGAGTTTCTTTTGGGCTCCTCTTCCTCTCCTTCCTGTATTGCATTTATCGAAATGGCCTAGACCTGAAGAGACCACCGCCAACAGGCTAGGTCTTGGGCTGAGAAATCCCTAAACCTACAACTCCCTTCATTCAGCCACAAAGCTAAATAGAAGGCATGGTTTCTTTGTGCTCTTGGAATTTTTCCTTTGACTGGGAGAGAGACTCTTGTGGGAATAACTATAGTACACAAGAGTGGGAAAACTTTAGAAGGCGATTAATCACAAAGGGATATAGAAGATGGGAAGTGGAAGAAATAATTTAAACTGGGAGGACTGAGGAGGAATTCAGAAAGGAGTTGACATGCCAACTGCCCAGTTGAATAAGGAATAAGTAGGCTGGGTAAAGCAAAGAATGTGAGTGTAAGAAAAAGGATTTCTAAGCAGAGGGAACCACACAAGCAAAGATAAGATGAGGTGTGGCATTTTCAGTGAATGGTTAGCCAGCATGGTTGAAACATAAGGGACAAGGAAGTGGTATGTGCATGGATAGATGAAGTTAGTAATAGAAAAATAGATCTGAAAAGTAAATTGAGGCCAAATTGAAGAGGCCTTAAATACTTTTGTAACAGGGTACAGCCAAGTGGGGGGGGGAATGGGGATTTGTAATGGGGTCCAGAACTCAGGGTGCCCAGGAAATATTAGAAAAAATATATATATATAGGATGCCCTCACCCCCACAAGTCTGAGCTGGGGTATGGGATGCATGGAGCAGGACCATTTAGAGTTGTTTTGAATAGCAACAGTTTTGCAGATAACCTCTAAAACAGTCATTTAACATACCTATAATCTTTAACTGGTTTCATAGACATGTTAAATAGCTGGGGCCATGCTTTGAGCCAGGGGGATGAAAGTGACTTCAAACCATGATGCAATTAGGAAGCAACTCCTGCTGGTTACAGCACCTGCGTGAGAGCTTGGAGATGATTGGCTCCACCCCGTGGGGCCATGCCTATCTGGACTTACTATGGCAGCCCAGTAAGGCTGGAAGAATACAGGAATGCTGGCAAGTGTACTGATTGTGGGAGGAGTCAGAAATGGGGCTGCAGAGGAAGATTGGTGCTGGGATTAAAAAACCCAGGTGCGGCAGCCATGAGGAGCTTTTTGGGACCACACAGCTTTGGTAAAAGTTGGGATTGTGCAGCTTTAGGGTGCTCCCTTTTTGTCACATGGCTTAGGAATCATGAGAGACTTCACCTGGAAGAAAAGGGGTGAAAGGATTTTTGCTGGTGGGCCATGAGAAGGTGCCACATGGTTTTGGATTGACTGGAGATTGGGGCAGTGACACAGCTGATGGTGCTGGAACTGAGAGGCTGACTGAACCACAGACCTCTACTTCTTTTCCTGAGATACAGTACCCCAGACTAGGCAAAGAGGAAAAGGAAGGACTGTGTGTTTGTGGGTATTCTAAATGACTTTAGTATTTTTAATGAAGACATTAAGTCATTATTCTAAATCTGCATAACTTTTTAAATAAATAATTCCTTTCCTTTTCGCCAGTCTCTGGCATTGAGAGACGTCTTTCCCTGGTGGCTGGCAAGGTGAACCTAGCACAGGGGGAGGGTATCCCTGGAGCACAAGGGTGGGTCCATTTGGTAATGGTAAATTATTTGCCCCTCCCTGGGTCTGTTCTGTAACACTATCCTTAAGATATTGAATTTTGGGTGAGAAGCAAAAGCAGAGCCACTAAAGGTTTTGAGTAGAGCTAGAAATTTTAGCAAGATAGAAACTCTGGGGACAATATGAAAATTTAATTACATGTGGCTATAGAAGCAGAGAGAGGCCAAGACAAAGACATAGGTAGATATGCTTTGCTTTCTTGCACAACCAAAAGAAGGATGACAACAATTAAAAAATGACAAACAAGCAGAACTGCCAGAAAATCAAACTGCATGGAAGTTTGACAACCAAGGAGTTAAGAAGAAACATTCATCCAGGCTGGTACAAGGGGCTGGGACAGGAAGCTGGGGAAGACAGGATGCATGGTAAGGTGGCAGCTGACTGACTGGGGCAGGCGTGGTGGCAGCTGAAGGACTAGGATATCCCACATTTGTGAGAAGATAAGCCAGGAGGAACAACTGGGGAGCAAGACAAACTATAACCTAGGGTTCCAGTGCAGAGAAATAAAGCCTCAAAAACTATGGCTGTATAAACCTGTGAGGATTGTGGCAGTGGAGAAAACTCCAAGTCTCATAGGAGAGTCTGTTGGAGAGGCCCATGAGATCCTAGAATGGACACAAACCCACCCACCCAGGAATCAGCACCTGAAAGGGCACAATCCACTTGTGGGAAGTGAAGGAAGTGATGGAAAGTGGGTGAGAGCCAAGCAAGCTAGAAAGAGGCATTGTTCCCTCTTTGACCCCTCTCCCACAAACAGTGCAACAACACAGTGAAGTAGGTCACTCCGCCCTGATGAATACTTAAGGCTCCACCCCCCCTACAATGTAACAGGTGCCCCGAGACAAAGAAATATGGTCCAAATGAAAGAATAAATAAAAATTCCAGAAAAAGAACTAAGACATGAGGAGATAGCCAACCTATCAGATTCAGAGTTCAAAACACAGGTAATCAGGATTTGAATCAGAAATGATTGAGTATGCTCACAAAATAAAGGAAGAAATGAAGGCTATACAAAGTGAAATAAAAGAAAATATACAGGAAACCAACAGTGAAGGGAAGGAAATTGGGACTGAAATCAATGATTTGAAAGAGTAGGAAGAAATAAACATCCAACCAGAACAGAATGAAGAAACAAGAATTCAAAAAATGAGTAAAGGCTTAGGAACCTCTAGGACAACTTTAAATGCTCCCACATCCAAATCATAGGGGTGCGAGAAGGGGAAGAGGAAGAAATTCAAAACTTATTTGAACAAATAATGAAGGAAAATTTCACCAATCTGGCAAAGGAAGTAGACATGCAAGTCCAGGGCATTCAGAGAGTCCCAAAGAAGTTGGAACAAAGAAGAAACACATCATAATTAAGTTACCCAAGATTAAAAATAAGGAGAGAATCTTAAAAAGCAGCAAGAGGAAAGGAAAGAGTTACCTACAAAGGAATTCCCATAAGACTATCAGCTGATTTCTCAAAAGAAACCTTTCAGGCAAGAAAGGGCTGGAAAGAAGTATTCCAAGTGATGAAAGGCAATGACCTACATCCAAGGTTACTCTATCCAGAAAAGCTATGATTTAGAATGGAAGGGCAGGTAAAGTGCTTCTCAGATAAGGTAAAGTTAAAGGAATTCATCATCACCAAGTCCTTATTATATGAAACATTAAAGGGACTTATCTAAGAAAAAGAAGATCAAAACTATGAACATTAAAATGACAACAAATTCACAGCTATCAACAATTGAACCTAAAAAACAAAAATAATACTAGCAAACAACTAGAACAGGAAGAGAATCACTGAAATGGAAATCACACAGAGGGTTATCAATGGGGAGGGGGTTGGGGGAGAATGTGGATAAAGGTACAGGGAATAAGAAGCATAATTGGTAGGTACAAAATATTACAGGGGCAGGTCACAAATAGTACAGGAAGTGAAGAAGCCAAAGATCTTATATGTATAACCCATGGACATAACCTAAGGGTGGGGAATGCTGGTGGGAGGGAGGTTGCAGGGTGGAATAGGATAAAGGGGAGAAAAAATGGGGAAACTGTAATAGCATAATCAATAAAATATACTGAAAAAAAAAGGAAAGAAGAAGGAGCAGAAAGTTTGTCCTACCTTATTGGGACAGTTAACATGAGAAAGTGGTTAGCACATAGATTCTAGAGTCAGAGAAGTCTGAGTTCCACTGCTGGTTAGAATTCTAGCTCTGTCATTTACCAATTGTTTGGCTTTGGCCATACCATCTAACCTCTCTGAGCCTAAAAAAATGAGGAAAACAGTAACATATGCCCTCTGGTGATATTGTAGGAATTAAAGATCATACATATAAAGTATTGGGTACTAGTCCTGGCCCAGAATAAGTGCTAAATAACTGGTGTCTACTATTATTATTAAAGGTATTACTCAGCATTACCTTTAGCACACTGAGGCCTCTGAGAAGGATAACTTTCTCCTAAGAAGGCTGATATGCCTAAATCCTTTCTCTCCTGGGTTTACAACAATTCTTTCTGCTTTGTACCCTGTTTTCTTTGGGGCTGTGGACTGTGTTTGCTGGTGCACAGAGAGTCCCTTTCTACCTGCTGCATTGTTAGCCCACCTACCTCGTGATTGCCAGCTATTTTCCAGAGAGTCCTATGACTGAGAGTCAGGCTTTGAGAATCTCTTTCTTGACTTCTAGTCAAAATAACCATCATTCAGAACTATAAAAAACTGAGCTGAATGGAATTTTTATAACTACAGAGTAGAGTAGCCAAAGAACATATATGCAGGGCCCATGGACATGGACAATAGTGTGAGGATTGCCTGAGGGAGTGTGGGTGGAGGGCAAGGGGGGAAAGCTTGGGACAACTGTAATATGAATAACATAAACAATAAAAAAGAATATCTTTCTCTGCTCTCCTTTGTCAAGTTCCCTGTAGGAGTCCCATCCCTGAGGAGCCAGGAGCCTAGACAAATGGCAGTAGATATCCCAAAAAGTCAGCCCAAAAGCTTCCTGTAGGTGCTCAACCAGGAAACTGCCAGGACTTCCTGTGAATTTTCTGTTACCTAAAAGAAATTTTCATTATTGCTTCCTAAGAAAAATGTTCAGTCCATTTTACTCCTGAATATTAGTGACCTCTCAAGGACAGAGGCCTTATTAAAAGTACTGAGAATTCTCCTTCCCAGCCCCTTCAGTGACAAGCTTCTGACAGGTACAAAATCCGTTCTTATTCACCAGGACTGAATGGCACTCTACAACTCTTAACAGATGGAAAAGGCAGCTCTGTAAGGTAGTGAGTTCCCCATTCTCTGAGGTATTTAAGTTAGACTACTACTGATGGTAGTGGTATGTGTATATAGGAGGGGAGTAATTTAGAGGCAATTGTTTTAGGGGTTGCTAGGCCAGATGGATCTCTAAAGTTCCACCTACTTCTGAGATTCTGTGGTGTAATATTTAAGGTCACCTGTGGGATTATTTAATCTTTGCTGCCTTTCAGCTGCAAAACAAACACTATTTTATTACATCAGGTTTCCTGAAGAGCCTAAATACCTCTGGTTTATGAAGCTGTACTACATTACTCAAATAGTAAAGATTCCTACAGAAAAAAAATTGATGAGGCAAGTCCAAATATGCCATCCACTCATTAACTCTGTCAGGCGCCCATCACAGGATGCCTGGTGGGGACAATGGCCCTCTCTATGTGAAATGGGCCTATAAGGCCTGCCACAGAGCTACTGCAGAGGGCTCTGGTATTGATGTCCACTCACTGTCTGAGCTCCATTCACTTGCACTCAAGATACATATCAAAAGTTCCTGGCTTCTTTAGGCTTCTTGACCTCTTCTTTCCCTCCCTTTCCACAGTCATTGTCAGAGCAACACTAGGAGAACACTGCATTGACTTGCTCAAAAGTCTATGGCTTACCTTTTCTTGAAGAAACTGAAGTTTAACAGGGAGCAATGTTAAGTCAAATGAAGAATTGGTAATGATAGAATTCTTGTCATTAATTAGAAGATAGTGGAGAAGTTTGGGGATGCAGAAAGGCCTGTTAATCAGAAGAAAGGAAGTTGCCAGTGAATTTGGTTATATGACAGCTCCAAGTCCCCTTAATGTGTTTCCTGGACTTTTGAGTTCCTAAAGTGTTGAGAATTCTGCCAAAATCAAGGTCTTGGAAAGCAGGGCTGCATTTCTACACAAAGAGGCTGGGCCAGGTGGATATTGGCAATGGTTGGGGGACACTAGGAGGGGTTGGATCAGGCATCAAACTCTGCAAGATATCTAACAAGCTTCATTAGGGCCAGTTACAGAAATTCCCTCAGAGGAAGCCAAGGAGCCCTTCTAGGGAGCATGACAAAGTCTGGAGGCAGTTGCCAAATATCAAACAAAAGAGCCCAGTGGTAGGCACTTGGTCTATTGGTGAAGTCCATTCAGTAGCATGTTTGTTGCCTTGTTGACACTAAGAGGTGTGTGTGATATCCAAAATTAAGTAGCCACAAAGAAAGAGAGGAGAGAGAGAACTCTCAAGTCAGACTTATGCTCTCTGATGGTATAAGTATAAAAGAACTTAGCTATTTCCCTGAGACAGGAGGTGAATAACTAACAAGATCTCTGCTCTTTAGTTACTATTCTTGAGCCAGAAATGTTCACTCTTATTATCACCAAGCTGCATGAGGATTTTTTAAAAATGTTTTATTTATTTATTTTTAGAGAGAGGGGAAGAAAAGGAGAAAGAGAGAGAGAAAAATATTGATGTGTGGTTGCCTTTCACATGCCCCCCACTGGGGACCTGGCCCACAACCCAGGCATGTGCCCTGACTGGAAATTGAACCACCAACCTTTGATTCACAACCCGCGCTCAATCCAGAGTCACATCAGCCAGGGCTGTATAAGGACTTTTAAAAAATTATATATTTTTTATTTATACTACTACAGTTGTCCCAGTTTTCCTTCTTTGTTCCCCTCCACTCAGCCTCCCCACTCCCTCAGACAGCCCCCACACTGTTGTGTGTTGTGCATGTCCATGGGTCATGCAAATATATTCTTTTGCTAAGACTTGAACAGACAGTTCTCCAAGGAGGACATACAGAGGGCCCAGACATACATGAAAAGATGCTCAGCATCACTAGCCATCAGAGAGATGCCAATTAAAACCACAATGAGATACCACCTCATGCCAGTCAGAAAGGCCAACATAAACAAATCAACAAACAAGTGTTGGAGAGGATGAGGAGAAAAGGGAACCCTAGTGCACTGTTGGTGGGGATTGCAGACTGGTGCAGCCACCATGGAAAACAGTATGGAATTTCCTCAGAAAACTAAAAATGAAACTGCCTTTTGACCCAGCAATTTTGCTGCTGGGATTATACCCTAAGAGCCCTAAAACACCAATCCAAAAGAACCTATGCACCCCAATGTTCATAGCAGCACAATTTACAATAGCCAGGTGCTCGAAACAATCTAAGTGCCCATTAGCAAATGAGTGGATCAAAAAACTATGGTACATTTACACAATGGAATTCGATGCAGCAGAGAGAAAGAAGGAGTTTATACCCTTTGCAACAGCATGAATGGAACTGGAGAGCATTATGCTAAGTGAAATAAGCCAGGCAGTGAGGGACAAATACCATATGAGCTCATCTTTAACTGGAACATAATCAACAAAAGAAAAAAGCAAACAAAATGTAACCGGAATCATTGAAATTAAGAACAATATAACAATTGCTGGAGTGGAGGGGGAAGGGGACAGAGGGAAGAAGGGTTTTAAGGAATTACTATAAAGGACACAAGGACAAAACCAAGGGGGAGGGTGGCAGCAAGAGAGGGAGGTGGGTTTGGAGGGGGTGGTGGTAGGGGTGGGGAGAATATACAGACAATTGTAATTGAACAATAAAATTATTTAAATTAAAAAATAAAATATTTTAACACACACACACACACACACACACACACACACACACACATATATATATATAATTCTGCTACCATATTCCCTATGCTGGCCTTTACATCTCCATGACTTCTGTAACAACCAATCTGTACTTCTTAATTCCTTTACCTTTTTCACCCGCCCCTCCACCCACCTCCCATCTGGCAACCATCAATGCAGTCTCTGAATCTATGATTCTGTTTCTGGTCTGCTTGTTTGTTTATTTTGTTATTTTTTAGATTCAATTATTGATAAATATGTATTTATTATCATTTTATTGTCATATTCTTTATCTTCTTCTTAAAGAAGACCCTTAAACATTTCATATGATAAAGGCTTGGTGATGATGAACTCCTTTAACTTGAATTTATCTGGGAAGAAGTATATCTGCCCTTCCATTCTAGATTATAGCTTTTCTGGATAGAGAAATCTTGGTTGTAGGTCCTTGCTTTTCATCACTTTGAATACTTTGTTCCAGTCCCTTCTAGCCTGCAAAGTTTCTTTTGCGAAATCAGCTGATAGTCTTATGGGAATTTCTTTGTAGATAACTCCCTCCCTTCCAATTCTCCCAGGTCTCCCTCCCAACTGATTACCCTCCAAATGATGTCCATATCTATGATTCTGTTTATGTTCTGCTTGTTTGCTTAGTTTGTTTTTTACATTCAATTGTTAAGAGTTGTGAACTTATTGGCATATTAATGTTCATAGTTTTGATCTTCTTTTCCTTTTTAATAAACACATTCTATTAGAAAATTTAGGTAAGCCTTTAAGATCATAAATTTTTAAGTATATTTTATTGATAATGCTATTGTAGATGTCCCATTTTTTTCTCCCCTTTATCCCCTTCTGCCCTGCACTTCCACTCCCTCCAGCATTCCACTCCCTTAGTTCATGACCATGGGTCATACATATAAGTTCTTTGGTTTCTCTATTTCCTATGCTGTTCTTAACCTCTCCCTGTCTATTTTGTACCTACCAATTATGCTTCTTATTCCCTGTACCTTTCCCACATTCTCCTCCCTCCCCCTCCCTGCTGATAACCCTTCCTGTGATCTCCATATCTGTGATTCTCTTCCTGTTCTATTGTTTGCTTATTTTGTTTTTGTATTTTATGTTCAGTTGTTGATAGCTGTGAATTTGTTGTCATTTTACTGTTTGTATTTTCGATCTTCTTTTTCTTAGATAAGTCCCTTTAACATTTCATATAATAAGGGCTTGGTGATGATGAACTCCTTTATCTTTACCTTATCTGAAAAGCACTTTATCTGCTCTTCCATTCTAAATGAAAACTTTGCTGGATAGAGTAATCTTGGATGTAGTTCCCTGCCTTTCATCACTTGGAATACTTCTTTCCAGCCCTTTCTTGCCTGAAAGGTTTCTTTTCAGAAATCAGCTGATAGTCTTATGGGAACTCCTTTGTAGGTAACTGTCTCATTTTCTCTTGTTGCTTTTAAGATTTTCACCTTATTTTTAATATTGGGTAATTTAATTATGATGTGTCTTAATGTGTTCCTCTTTGGGTCCAGCTTCTTTGGGGCTCTCTGAGCTTCATGGACTTTTATGTGTTTTTCCTTCACCAGTTTGGGGAAGGATTCCTTCATTATTTGTTCAAATAAGTTTTGAATTTCTTACTCTCCTCTTCTGCTTCTCAAACCCCATGATTTAGGTGTTGAAACATTTAAAGTGGTCCTGGAGGTTCCTAAGCCTCTCCTCATTTTTTTTCCTGAATTTTTGTGTCTTCATTCTTTTCTGGTTGAATGTTTATTTCTTTCTCCTCTTCCAAATCATTGAGTTGAGTCCCAGTTTCCTTCCCTTCACTGTTGATTCCTTGTATATTTTCTTTTATTTCACTTTGTATAGCCTTCATTTCCTCCTTTATTTTGTGAGCATACTCAATCATTTCTGTGAGCACCCTGATTACCAGTGTTTTGAGCTCTGCATCTGATAGGTTGGTTATTACCCTGTTGCTTAATTTTTCTTATGGAGTTTTGATTTGTTCTTTCATTTGAGCCATGTTTCTTTATCTCAGTACACCTGTTACACTGTAAGGGGTTGAGCCTTAGGTATTCACCAGGGCGGGGCAACCCATGTCACTTTGTTGTGGCGCTGCATTTGGGGGAGGGGCTAGAGAGGGAATAATGCCACTTGCTCAGTTCTTACCCCACTTTCAGTCTCTTCCCCCACTACCTACAATGAACTGGGCCCTTCTGATGCTAATTCTCAGTTGGGTGGGTTTGTGTACATTCTATCACACTCTGGGTCCCTCCAATGGACTCTCCTGTGAGACTGGGGATTTCTCCTGTCACCACAACTCCCACAGATTTTTACAGTCAGAGATTTTGAAGCTTTACCTGCCCACACCGGATCTGTGGGTTGTGAGGTCTGTCTCACTGCCCAGCTGTCCCTCTCAGTTTATCTGGATTCGAATGTGGGACTGCCTGGTCCACCAGCAGCACCTCACCTGCCAGGTCTGCCAGCTGCCACCTTGCCGTGTGTCCTCTCTTCCCTAGCTGCCTGTTTCTGCCCCTCCTACCAGTGTAGATGAATGGTTCCTTTTTAATTCCTTGGTTTTTGGACTTCCGTTCGCTTCAATTTTCTGGAAGTTCTGGTTGTTTTTTGGTTTTAAATTGGTTGTTGTCCTTCTTTTTGTTGTCTGAGGATGCAAAGCATATCTACCTACACCTCCATCTTGGCCGGAGTTGTGGTCTTTTTCTTAAATAAGACCATTTAACATTTCATGTAATAATGGCTTGGTGATGATGAACTCCTTTAGCTTTATCTTGTTGGGAAAACACTTTCTCTGCCCTTCCATTCTAAATGACAGCTTTGCAGGATAGAGCAATTTAGGTTGTATGTCCTTGCTTTTCATCACTTTGAATACTTCTTGCCAGTCCCTTCTAGCCTGCAGTTTCTTTTGAGAAATCAGCTGATAGTCTTATGGGAACTCCTTTGTAGGTAACTCTGCTTTTCTCTTGCTGCTTTTAAGATTCTCTCATCTTTAACCTTTGGCATTTTAGTTATGATGTGTCTTGGTGTGATCCTCTTTGTCTCTATCTTCATTGGGACTCTCTGTGCTGCCTCAGCTTGCATGTTTATTTCCTATAGGAAATTAGGGACATTTCTTTCATTATTTTTTCAAATAAGTTTTCAATTTCTTGTTCTTTGTCTTCCAGCACCCCTATGATTTGAATGTTGGTATGTTTGAAGTCTCAGAGGCTCCTTAGCCTATCTTCATTTTTTAAAAATCTTTTTTCTTGTTGCTCTTCTGATTGATTTTTTTTTCCTTATGTTCCAAACCATTGATTTGATTCTTAGCTTCATCCACTCCACTATTGGTTCCCTATACATTTTTCTTTATTTCACTTAGTTTACCCTTCATTTCTGCCTGGGTCTTTTTTATGCTGTTGAAGTACCCACTGAGTTCCTTGAATATCCTAATAACTGGTGTTTTGAACTCTGCCTCTGATAGATTGCTTCTCTCCCTTTCGTTTAGTTTTTTATCTTGAGCTTTGCTCCATTTTTTCACTTTGGCCACATTTCTCTATCTCCTCATTTTAGCAGTCTCCCTGTGTTTGCTTTTATGTATTAGGAAGAATTGATTTCACTCCATGTCTTAGTAGCATGCCTAATATAGAAAGCCACTATTAACCACTTGGGTGGGCCCATAAGTTGGATGAGACAGAGTCTTGAGTAATTGTCATGGCAGGGCAATGCATGTGAACCAGGTTGATGGAGTCTCAGATATGGTGTTGCCGCTTTGTAACTCTGTGTGGGGGAGGGCTCAGAAAAGCAACAATGGCCACTGCCTGGTCTCTGGAGTTTTGTTCTGGAGGAAGCTGTTCCCTGGGACTAGCCCTGATGATAGACACTTCAGTTCCTCTACATATGCCATGGTGCCCTTCAAGCTACTGTCCTGGTGCTGGAGCCCAGAGGGAGTGAGTCTGTAAAGCTTAAGTTCATTGCAGGCCCTATAAGTGAAGATGCCTGATAACCCTGCAGTTTCCTCTACCACCTCAACCCCTAATGGTTTTTGCAGCCAAAAGTTATGGGGATTTATCTTTCTGGAACTGAAACCCTGGAATGGGGGACCTGGTGTGGGGCTGGGACTTCTTGCTACTGAGGTAACTCTCCTGATTTTTATCTATTACTTGTGGTTGTGGTACCAGCCAGTTTCATGTTTCCACTTCTCTGCATCTCTGCTCCTCCTACTCATCTGAATGAATGTTACTTCTTTAATTCCTTTGTTGTCGGACTTCCATACAGCTAATTTTTTGATAGTTCTGAGTGATAGTTGTTTTGTAGTTTAGGTGTAATTTTTGCTGTGGGTGTGCGTGTAGGCCAGCCATGTTTACCTAAGCGTCCTTCTTAACCAGAAGTCCTCCATCTCAGTTTTTTTATCTGCCACACATGGGTGTGGAATCAGCCTGTTTCTCTTTTCTGCCCCTCCTACCAGTCTCAATATGATTTCTTCTTTAACTCCGTAGTTTTCAGGCTTTCATTATCCTTGATTTCTGGTAGTTGTGAATAACAGTTTTTCTGTAGTTTAGTTGTAATTTTGATGTGGTTGTGTGAAGAGGTGAGCCTTTTTTATCTAGCCCACCATCTTAGCTTTCTCTCTGTATGAGGATTTTGATGGTATTATTATCTGAGTGGTAATGATGCAAAGGTGGAGAAGTGTCTACATTCTAGATGATAGAATCAAGAATTCCAGAGGCTTTTTGAAATATTACCTTAAATAAAGGTAAAGTGAGGGTTTCTGTCCTAAAAAGAAACTACACAATTTCAAGACTAGGAGAATGTAGATTAATTGACAGGCAACATAGTCCATAGAAAGAATTGCTAGTTTTAATTCACTAAGCTCCATATTTGTCAACAGCATGATGTTGCTGCCGACACAAATAATTTGATCTTAGGTTGTATTAGTAGAAATATGGTAGATTAACCAGTTGACATCTCTATCTGACCATTTTTTTACTTAAAATATGGCAATTGCATATGGTTCAGCCTAACATCAAGGAGAAAATAAGTGATCCTGATCTTGGAGATCATTATGCTCAGTGAAATAAGCCAGACACAGAAAGACTGTGTTATCTTACTTTCATGTAGAATTTGAAAACAGTTGAATTCATAGAACCAGAGGGTAAAATGGTGTTTGTCAAAGGGTGGTGATTGGAGACATTGGAAGATATTAGTGAAAGGGTACAAACTTTCAGTTATTAAGTTATTAAGTACTAGAGATCTAATGTACAGCATGGTGATTATAATAAATATTGTGTACTCAAAACATTCTAAGAGGGTAAATCTTAAATGTTCTCACCACACATACATATAAACATATACACAAATGGTAACTATGTGAGATTGTGGAACTGTCAATTAGCTTGACTGTGGTAGCCATTTCACAAAGTATATCTATATGAAATAGCCACATTGCCCACATTAAATATATACAACTTTTATTTGTCAATTATATCTCAATAAACCTGGGGGGAAAGAAGGTGAGGGTCCTATATACTAGACACTGATTGAACCACATTTAAATGGTTGTGCTTGGTTGTAGTTGACACATGATAAGATAAATTTTGATACATATTCACAATGGATTCCTACTATAATCTAGGGATACCAAAGCTTGCTGTTGAGAGAAAGGTGAAAAAACTACTGATTTAGGCTAGGGATTTATAAAATAACTGTCTTTAAATATCAAAGGGGCTAAGAAGTGGGAAAGAAGTCTACTGTTTCCTTTGTGTAGTTTTAGAAAGTAACAAAGGGCAAATTAGTGGAAGTTAGCAGCAGATTTGTATTCTACCTGAGGAAGGGTTTCTATTGATTGAGGCTTCTCTTGGGCTGTGAAGATAGCTAGTAAGATAGATCTCCATCAATTGTTCAAGCAGAAGCTGCATGTTGCTCAGTGCATTTTGGTGTCAGAAAATGTCTGAACAACATTACCACTTAGGTCTCTTGCTACTCATAGGAGACTCTGACCCAGCTCAAAACTGAACTAAAATTGGCTCAGTTCCACTGTAGGAAGTAGCTTTTTCACATCTTAACATTCTTTTACTGTATTTTTTCCATTACTGTTTAGTCTTCCTACACACCTCCCCCAATTACCACACTGTTGTCCTTGAGTCCTTTTTTCTTTTTTCTCAATCCCTGCACCCCTACCCCCCCTTAGGTGTCAGCCTGTACTCCATCTATGAGTCTGTGGCCATTTTCCTTGTAGAGCAGTTTGTTCACTAAATTCCACATATGAGTGAAATCATATGGTATTTGTCTTTCTCTGACTGGGTTATTTCACTTAGCATAATGTTCTCCAGTTCTATCCAAGCTGTCACAAAGGATAAAATTGCATTCTTTTTTACAGCTGAATAATATTCCATTGTGTAAATGTCCCATAGTTGTTTTATCAACTCATCTACTGATGGACATTTGGGCTGCTTCCATATCTCGGTGACTATAAATAATGCTGCAATGAACATAGGGGTGCTTATGTATTGTCAAGCAGACAATAATAGTGTATCATAATGGCAATTCCACTGGATTCTTTCAAGTCTTTAGTAGGTTGGTTTTGCTAAATTTAACAGTGATCTCAAGATGTATTTCTTTATCTGTACTGGAGAATCAACTTTAGAAATTTGTTGAGGATTCAATTTCATTCTGTGTCAGATTTTTGAATGCACTCAAGAATTAGTGGCTAGAAGTAGTGTGAACAGAACTCAAATTTGTTGGTGTCACATACTATTTACATTTCACTAATTACAATGACTTTTTCTAGGAAAAGTAAATTATAGGGAAGAACCAGAGGATTCTTTTTTTGTGTGTGACAGTACATTTATTAAAGCTGGGGACAGTGAAACAAAGAAGGGCTTAGGATAGAAGAAGCAATAAGAGAAAACCTAGCCAGGGCTGCTGTCAACTCACTGAAAATCAGACAAAAGGGAGCCTTGGAGACAGGTTCAGGAGTTTAGCCTGGGATGAGCTGCTGCTTCCCATTGCTCCCCTGGTTGAAAATCTCTGGATTATCCTTAGATTTTAGGAGGTGCACATCTGTGGGGGAAAAGGGGGGAAGGGAAAGGTGTAGGCATGATCTTGGGAGGGAAAGTGTACCCAGGGGATTCTTAACTACAAAACAGCTTTTCTGAGATAACGTTTTGATGAATGAAGTATAAATGAAACATAATACTCCATTCATCTAAAAATGCAGAAGAGTTTAAAACCAAAGGCAATGTACACTTAAAATGGGTGCATTTTATAGTATATAAATTATACCTTAATAAATTTGTTTTAAAAAAAACAGGCAAAGGTATTTGGCAAAATGTATTTTAGGTTTTAAAGGTTACATAGCACCTGAAAGCATGCTCAATGAGCACAATATTTTGGCCAGTATAAGAATATCTGCCCTAAAGTCAGACTGCCTGCTTTTGTAACCTGGCTCCTCCACTTACTATGTAAACTTGGCCAAGTCACTTAACCTATCCAAGCCTCAGTTTCCTCACATGCAAAAACGAGGGTTATAAAAGCACTTCCTTCACAGTGTTATGAAAATTAAATAGGTTAACCCATGCAGAATGCTTATAATAAACAGTGCCCGGCACTTAGTAAATGGTCCATACATCTTAGCTCTTATGTGTGATGAGCCCCAGATGCGTAGATTTACCAATCTTTGATAATCTAACTTCTCTTTAGTTAATACTGTGATTTATGCTGATGATACTTTGCAATTTTATACTTTTGCTATACAGGGGAAGGCAAAAGTAGATTTACAGTTATTGATATAGAAAAAGATATACAGGTTATGATCATTACAATAACTTTATTAACCCCATGTTTTGCATATTCATAACTGTAAACCTACTTTTGCCAACCTCTCTTGTCACATTTTTAAAGCTTTCCTCTTGCTTGTTATTCTCCCTCTTCTCCAGAAATAACCTAAAATACTCAAAGAATACCTATATATACCTGCATTCATTTGCTAGAGCTGCCGTAGCATAATACAACAGACTGGACAACTTAAACAACAGAGATTTTTTTTCATAGTTCTGAGGCTGAAAGTCCAAGAGCAAGATACTGGCAGCATTAATTTCCTCTGAGGCTTCTGTTCTTGCCTTGCAGATGGCTGCCCTTTTGCTGACTCTTTACATTGTTCTTCCTCTGTGCACAAGACCATGGTACACCTTCCTCTTATTATAAAGACATCAATCATATTGAATTAGAGCTCTACCCTACTAGATTCATTTTGACTTAACTCTTTAAAAGACCTTCCCTCCACATATGGGTATATCTTGTGTTACTGGGAGTTGGGACTTAAACATAGGGATTTTGGGGAACACAATTCAGACTATAACAATATCAAAATTCAGTCTGTGTTGTGAGAGGTACAGAAGAAGTTTTATCAACCAAGCCTAACATTTAATTTTAATGGTGAATGAATTCCCATAGCTTTTGATAGCTGATATTTTAAGCAACTCAGTAGCAAATATTTAAGGTCAGGTTTTTAATTATAAAGTGCCTCAGTTTGAGGGGACCATGACACTTTCTGAAGAATATTTTAAACTACCTTTTGGAATAGACATTTATACTGATTTAATTACATTTTGCCAAAGAAAATGGTACCTAATAAGCCTCTTTTTTTCTCCCCTATGCACATTTTCACAGAACTAACTGACCCATTTTATACTTCCTCTACTCATGCTGCTGTCCATCCCTTCCCTTTACCTAAGCTGATTTGGAGACCCCTTTGGTCATTTTTATTTTACACCTCTAAAGCATAGAGCTAACTCAGAGGTTAAAGATTTATTGTCAATTTGGGAACAATATGGGAACCTGTCTAATGGACAAATCTTACTAAAACTTTGGTAAATTCATTGGAAAAGTTTTTACCTTTCAGACTATTACTACCAAAATGTAGAAATTATCTAGTTCAACACTACCTATAGCATAAATACTATCAAGATCTCAAAGAAAAGATGACTACAGCAATCACATTCAATTGTAACCTGCTTTCAACTTTTTAAAAGCACACTGGCAAATTTGATCTCATTTTATTCTCACAAAACCCCTATGAAGTAAAATAGAATGCGAAAAATAATCTCCACATTATAGCTGAGGAAACTTAACCATAATATACACAGACAAATCTGTGCATATGAAAAGGGAAAGATGATGACCTTCTTTAGAATCTTAGAGAGCATGGGAGGAGGCAGAAACAAAAGATAGAGAATAAAAGCCAGTATTTTTTTTTAGGATCAGGAGAGTGATCATTGTCTACTTCTTTATTCATTTATCTTTTTAAAGAAAAATCACAAAATGAACAGAACCACTGCTTGTTCAGGAACTAAGAGAAAAATCACACTATATGAATCTCCAACAGTGGCTAAAAAAGGAAAAACAAGACCTAGTCACTTGTCTTTAAATAGATCTCATGCTCAGAAATACAGTCAGAACATTTAGGTTCCTTAGAGCTCTTGGTTTCTTGTGGCACCAGACTTCTTCCTGTTCCCCAGGGGGCAGTGGGAGAGGGAAGAGGAGATGCACTGTTTAATTAAACTGGTAAATCTTTTCCTTTGGAAAAAAATATGGCTTCTTAATATTTGATTTTGCAACTTTAATATCAGCACAAATGCCATAGAGTCAGTCTCTGTATCGGCAAGGGCACTGCTTTTAAGGCTGAGGTGGCATATTAACCACCTCACAGGGGGTGGCTGTTTTACATATATCCTGTTCACAGAAATACAGTATAGGCAGCCACCATTTTGCTGTAGTCTCTTCGCAGCAATAAAATGGTGGCATAAGTTAAAACTTTCAGATCAAACATATTTTGGCTGTCTATTATCATCTTTGGCTCCTTCCCAGCTTGCATGCTTATATTGGATGTCCTGATATCTAAAATAATTTTAAAGGAAATTTTCCTCTCAATTTGGTCCTGTAATATTTAAAAGGCTCCCACAGAAAGGAGCATGTGATGCTCTGTTTCCCCAAAATACATTACATTCTCACTTCTTAATTGTAATTGCATTTGTAAGAAATACTGAGAAGAATAATCAGTAACAATGAAGGCTAATTTTAACACAAACAAAAGATTTTTAAAAAATCTTTGAAGATGTCCTACAGAAAAACTTAGGACTAATTTCTAAGGCAATAATTTTACTTATTTTCCCAGCCCTTCACTGCTTTAGTTGCAAAGGCTATGCTGCAAATACAATATAAAACTGATGCTTTCTAATTTTCATTAGTGATTAATTGAAGCCACAGAATCTGGAAGGTGTGCTGCAAATATACAGAAGTCAATTCTAAAGGTTTTGACATGCTGTTTTCTGCTGGGTTAAATGCTGCAGATGTTGATTTTTTTTCTTTAATGGTGACATCAACACTTGAAAAGCGGTATGCTGAGGAACACACATTGCTGGTGAGGGAAGTTGTCTTTCCCTGTAGAAGTCTGAAAATATCTTGGGCATTATAACTTCCAATTGTTGATTCAATGCTTCATCAATTCAGAAAGAATCTTGTTCCAAATGAATCTCAACTTTCTATTAGTCATACACACTAGATTTAGGTGTTCCTGGCCTTCTAATTTCTCATTTGTATTTCTCTCTGGTGTTCTTAATCTGTAAACATCTCTGAATGACAGAATGTTTTAAATGGCAGCCCCAATTTGCAGTCAGTTGTTCCCCTCTTCTTCCTTCTCTCCCTTTTATGCATGACTCAACACCCATCCATAAGGCACAAAAACGATTCAGTGAATTCACAGCTCTGTTTACATCACTCTTGTAGCCTTTCTGACCCTTTTCAAAATACTAGGTATACTTTTACAGAGGTGCGTGATATTTTGTGTTCTGTTTTTTAAAAATACTTTATTCATTTTTAGAGAGAGGGGAAGGGAGGGAGAAAGAGAGGGACAGAAACATCAATGTGTGGTTGCCTCTCATGCGCCCCCACTGGGGACCTGGCCAGTAACCCAGGCATGTGCCCTGACTAGGAATCAAACCAGTAACCCTTTGGTTCATGGGCCTGCTCTAAATCCGCTGAGCCACACCATCTGGGGCTGCTTTTTCTAATTAACATTTCATGCAGTCATTGCCACACAATGAAACAAACCACCTGCTCAAAGGGGTGTCCAACCTGCAGCCTATGGGCCGCATGTTGCCCAGGATGGCTATGAATGTGGCCCAACACAAAATTGTACATTTACTTAAAACATTGAGATTTTTTTTTGTGTGTGTGATTACATGTTGCAATGTATTTAATGTGTGGCCCAAGACAACTCTTCTTCCAGTGTGGCCCAGAGATGCCAAAAGATGGGGCACACATGCTAATGGCTGCACAGTACACCACTGACTTGATATGCTATTCATGGCTTAGCTCTACTGTTGAGCATTTGGGTTGCTTCCAATTTTCATTTATTTATAAATGGCTGTGCTAAAAAGATCCTTATAATATTAGGTTTTGTCTTTCAGATTATTTCTTCAGGATATAATCCCATAAGTGAGATCACCAGGTTGAAGTATAGGCATGATTTTAGAGCTCTTATATAAATCTTTGTACCATTCTGCAGGTCCTGCCTGAATCCTCCATTCATAAGGCCATCCAACAATTCCAGTTGAGTCAATTTGTTTCCATGCTTTTCATAATTAAAATATTCTTATTTATGATTTTAGAGAATTTTTCAACTATAATTTTTAAATTTTCTTATCCAGAATTAAGAATTTGAATTTGTGCTAGTGAGATGACCAAATCTTTTGGGAAAAAAAAAAACACATTAAATATTCATTTAAAATGAAGAATTTCATTTTGCACCCTGTGAATATGCAGTGTGAGTCACTCATTGGCTATGGTCATCATGCATGGGACTTAGTGTAGTCAGAGCCCCCTGAGCTGCCCACCTCCTGTGTTGCTGTCTGGGACTGGCTTATTTAGGAGTTTTTTATTTGTATTTTTATATTTTGTGAGAAATAAATTTTTATTGCATTAAGATGAATTTTTATACTCATTCATGCAACAAACATTTGTTAATTAATCCCATTTACTAAACATTGTGATTTAACAAGTGATTTATTTTAAACAAGTGATTTATATAGTAGCTGGTTAAAGGCTTCTGGGGCCAAATTGTGGCTGAGCTGCACTTTTGGGCACAGCTGGCCAAGTTTTGGCAAGCGCAGCCTTCACCTAACAGTGCGCCATTTCTAAAACATTTTAAAATTGCAGACAATTATTTACATGCTGAGTTCCACACCTTCACAAGGGCTCAAGCTGTCAGCATTATATATCTCATTACAACCAGCACTAGGCATGGAAAGGATTATTTTTAAAGGCTGTGAGTGCAAAACATCAATTAGTCATAGGAGAGAACAGTTAGCTGGCATGTGTTCGAGATTTTGCAACTTTGAGAGGGAGGGAAAATGCATTTACTTAATCTTTTATAGCTGAATCAAGTGAAAAAGGAGACAACAAAACCATTCAGTTTGAGTTAGTTGATTCTTTAATCAGTCTCTCAATTAACTGCAGATGCACACAGAGAACAGAACTAGCCAAGAAGGTATTCTTTTCAATTCAATATGCCTGCAATATTCACTAGGAACATTACTGTACTTGGTCAGGAGACTACAAAAGTCAATAGCAGCTTTCTTGGACTTCAATTCCAAAAGCTGCAGCTACTCTGAAGTAACTGCCTTTCCTTGTGTCATTTTTTTTTTTATTTCTTTCCTAAAACAAGACAAAGGCCAGATTCAACAAACATTGACTGAGACTCCACCAAGTGTGGGGCTCTGGGATATAGACTGGAAGGACTGTTCTGTATGACAAATTTGGTAAGGAGCTCTAATTTGATGCTCCTACTTGATCCTATAGAGGAATGATTAAATTAAGTGGTTTGAATTTTTGAGACACCTGGGTATGTGCATATGAACTGAATATTACATGATGGCAAGGAATTGAAATTAATTATACCAGCTATAAAAATGGCATATGGGTTTTCTAAGAAAATACCCATATATTTTATTTTTAAATATTTTTGTTTATTGATTTGAGAGACAGAGCTAGAGAAATAGAGAAATAGAGATTTTTTGTTCCACTTATTTACGCATTCATCTGATTGGGGATTAAAACCTGCAACCTTGGTGTATCAATCAGAAAAATTCTCTAACCAACTGAACCACCTGGCCAAAGCCAGGATATCCACATATTTTAAAAAGTATCCTGAAGTACACTGGGGTGAAAGAACACAAGTTTGGCATCTGCTTTAATATAATGCAACCAAGGTAGAAGGTGAAATAGATGAAGCAAGTATGGCCAAATCGTAATTACTGTTCAAGCTGGGTGAAGAATCAATGGGACTTCACTGTACATTTTTTATACTTCTGCATATTTTTTAAAGTTTTTCTAATAAAAAGAGTTTTTTGAATGAGTGGCTTAATTTAAACACAGGTATAGTTCACTTATTGGATACTTTAGGATGGGTAGTTTAAAAACTTAAGAGCAGCATTGTTTGATGTTATATGACTTCACATTACTTGTGGGATTTTTAATCCTAATAATTCTTTTTATTTATTTATTTTAAGATTATATTTTATTGATTATGCTATTACAGTTGTCCCACTTCTCCCCCCTCATTCCCCTCCACCCTGCACACCCCCTCCCACCCACATTCCCCCCTTTAGTTCATGTCCGTGTGTCATAAGTGGTTTAGCTTCTACTTTTCCCACACCATCCTTGCCCTCCCCCTGTCTATTTTCTACCCACTGTCTATGCTACTTATTCTCTGTACCTTCCCCCCTCTCTCTTCCTCCCACTCCCCTGTTGATAACCCTCCATGTGATCTCCATTTCTGTATTTCTCCTCCTGTTGTAGTGGTTTGCTTAGTTCGCTTTTATTTTAGGTGTGGTTGTTAATATCTGTGAGTTTGCTGTCTTTTTACTGTTCTATTTTTTATCTTCTCTTTGTCAGATAAGTCCCTTTAACATTTCATATCATAAGGGCTTGGTGATGATGAACTCCTTTAACTTGACCTTATCTGAGAAGTGCTTTATCTTCCCTTCCATTCTAAATGACAGCTTAGCTGGATAGAGCAATCTTGGATGTAGGTCCTTGACTTTCATGACTTGGAATACATCTTTCCAGTCCCTTCTTGCCTGGAAGGTCTCTTGAGAAATCAGCTGACAGTCTGATGGGAACTCCTTTGTAGGTGACTGTGCCCTTATCCCTTGCTGCTTCTAGAATTCTCACCTTCATTTTAATCTTGGCTAATGTAATTATGGTGTGCCTTGGTGTGTTCCCCCTTGGGTCCACCTTCTTTGGGACTCTGAGCTTCCTGGACTTCCTGGAAGTCTATTTCCTTTGCCAGATTGGGGAAGTTCTCCTTTATTATTTGTTCCAATAACTTTTCCACTTGTTGCTCTTCCTCTTCCCCTTCTGGAACCCCTATAATTCAGATGTTGGGACGTTTAAAGATGTCCTGGATGTTCCTAAGCCTCTCCTCATTTTTTGAATTCTTGTTTCTTCATTCTTTTCTATTTGGTTGTTTCTTTCTTCCTTCTGGTCCACTCCATTGGTTTGAGTCCCAGTTTTCCTCCCATCACTATTGGTTCCCTATGCATTTTTCTTCATTTCACTTATTGTAGCCTTCATTTTTTCATCTAATTTTTGAGCAAAATCAACCAATTCTGTGAGCATTCTGATAACCAGTGCTTTGAACTCTGCATCTGATAGGTTGGCTATCTCTTGGTCACTTAGATGAATTGGCCCTGTGGCTTTCTTTAATCTGTTCTCCCATTTGAGCCATTTTTTTTGGTCTGGTTGTGCCTGTTACGTAGTGAGGGGCAGGGCCTTAGGTGTTCACCAGAGTGGGGCAACCCAGTCACAGAGTTGTGATGCTGTATGTGGGGGCATGGTCTGAGAGGGAACAATGGCGCTTGCTCTGCTCTCTCTTGGATTCCAGTCCCTTCTGCCACTTTCCCCAAGCAAATTGGGCCCTTCAGGTTCTGATTTCCATGTGGGTGGGCTTGTGTACATTCTAGGACCCTGTGGGTCTCTCCAACGAATTCTCCTGTTAGGCTGGGATTCTCTTCCGGCACCTCAACCCCCACAAGTGTTTTCAATCAGTGCTTTTAGGCTTTATTTCCTGGTGCTGTGGCCCTGCATTGCCCAGTCTGTCTTGCTGCCCATTTTCACTTGGTTTATCTGCACGCAAATGTGTGACCATGGTCAGATGCCTTGTGCACCTCGCTTGGTCTGCTCATTGCCTCCCCGCACTCGGTAACCACCGCCTGTGTGCCTGGGGTGTGCCAACCACTGCCTGTGCACCCAGGACCACTAGCCACTGCTTTTTCCTGCTGCAACCACTCTCCGCCAGCCACCGACTCTGCCCCTCTTACTGGTCTGGGTGAATCGTTGTCAAACTTCCATACAATTCAATTTTCTATCTGTTCTGCTTGTTTTTTTTTTTTTGGTTCTATATTTTTGTTGTCTTTAATCTTGGTACTGAGAGGAGGCTCAGTGTGTCCACCTATTCCTCCATCTTGGTTGGAGGTGACGTTACTTGTGTTTTTAACCAACCTCACAGTTAAAGTGCAATACCGCAACCAGCCCACTTAAGAAATGCAGCCTTATTAGAGATATGTAGGTTCAATAAATACATAAATCACAGTATGACAGTTCAATATTGACGGGATTGAGTGGGGTAGGAAATATCAAGTATTACTAAATAAATGATAATTCTAAATAAAGGATAATGTTGAGACTGGCTGGATACCACTGAGACTGGTTAGAGGTAGAGGCAAATATTAGCTATGGCTATATGCTCATCTTTGCCTACAATGGCAGTACCATAGCAACGGTTAAACCATGGAGTAATTAGCCCTGACTGGCATGGGTCAGTGGGTTGGGCATCATCCCACAAAGCAAAAGGTCAATGGTTCAATTCCCGGTCACATGTAACTCCCTTTAACATTTCATGTAATAATGGCTTGGTGATGATGAACTCCTTTAGTTTTACTTTATCTGGGAAGCATGTTATCTGCCCTTCCATTCCAGATGAAAGCTCTGCTGGATAGAATAATCTAGGTTGTAGGTCATTGCCTTTCATCACTTTGAATACTTCTTGCCAATCCCTTGTAGCCTGTGATGTTTCTTTTGAGAATCAGCTGATAGTCTAATTGGAACTCCTTTGTACAGAACTCTCTGCTTTTCTCTTGCTGCTTTTAAGAGTATCTCTTTCACCTTTGGTATTTTAATTATGATGTGTACTGGTGTGGTCCTCTTTGGATCCAGCTTGTTTGGGACTCTCCATGCTTCCTGGATTTGTATGTCTATTTCCTTTGCCAGGTTAGGGAAGTTTTCCTTCATTATTTTTTCAAATAAGTTTTTAATTTCTTGCTCTTCTTTTTCTCCTTCTGGCATCCCTATGATTCAGATATTGGTATGTTTGGAGATGCCCAGGAGGCTTTTTAGGGGAAATAGAGTCAGTCAGGCTCCCTCACCCAGATGTCTGGGCAACTAAGATAAGCAGTATTCCCATAGGCTTGAGAATGGGCCCACATGCACAGAATCATTCTTTGTTATATAATATCTTGGCACCCTGCCGGCTTTGTGTGCATTTAATATATAAGGGAGTTGAGGCTTCCCTCAGCAGGACACATGGCCTGTGGTGTGCATGGATTGCTCCTCCATTGAATAAGGGTATGTCAGGCATTCCCACAGCTCTGCAAATTTTCTTCTGTCTGCCCAAATCCCAACTGAACCTGCGGGGCCTTGACAGGCTGCAACACAATTGCCACCTTTAGCAGGATTCATCACAGTATGGTGTGAATATGGAGGAGCCCTTAGGACCCCAGAGGGGGGCCTGGAAGGGTGGCCAGTCACCGGGATGTGGCAGCCAGTGGCAAGTCTCCTGGCAGCATGGGCCCTAAACCAGGGTTAGCCCAATGTTAGTGGTGCACCTGGCACAGTAGAGAAGGCCCTGTGCATGGTAGGGGAGACCCTAGAAAAGCCAAGTGCCTGAGCAGCCACGGGGGCCATGGGCTGGGAGTTTCTTTCAGCTCTATGAGCTGAAAGACTTTACTTTGCAACACAGCAAAGCTACATGAACTCCAAGGAAGGGAGGAAGGCTTGGAAGTGAGGATTTGCTCCTGGGAGGGAGATATCCAAATGGCAGAGCAGTGATGATCCCCCTCCCCAGTAGTAGCGGATGAGTTAGAAGAGGAAGGCGGCAAGGAATAGAGTTCCCTGCAGGCCTGCCTAGTGGTGTTACAGAAAATGAAGTCCCAGCAGCCCCTGGCTCCTGGGAGAAATCCATCTGTCCCTGTCCAGATGGTTGAGCACACAACCAATAGACCCTATATGCAGGCTGAACTGGTCGATGTAATGAATCAGTTTTGCCAGTAACCCAGGGAGCCCTTAGAAGTGTGGCTCTTATGCCCATGGGATTTAGATGATTTAGCATCATGTGCACTGATAATGAGATACAAAAGTTAGCTTCTATCACAACTCACTCCTCCCTGTGCCAATGGCTGCAGAATAGCCAGCAGCACGGACAGGGCAGGGATTGCATTCTCTGTTGGAGTGGGTCATGGCAGCTATTTGCACACTCTGGGCAGATACGGGAGACGTGCCAGACACTGTGAGCAAATGGCAGTCTTTTGTGGACTTAGTGCAATTCCTGCAGGAGTTGGGCATGTGCCAGGCTATGTTCAATCCCACCCTCAGGGCCCTGATGATGAATGCTTTAAGCAGAGATGTAGATCTAGTGTTGCAACATACCCCTTCAGCCTTGTTTGGATCCCTCATGGCAATCTTGGCCCCATTTGTCAGTGGTCACATTAATGATGTCACCATGATGGTGATGAGTCTGGGAGAGGCAGAGTCTTGCCATCAGCAGAAAGCATTTCTTGTGGTATCTCAAATTCCCTCTGTTTCTCAGTCAAACAGTGCCCCCGTGCGGGTGACCAGGACACAGGTGTGGTCAGGCCTTTTAGGGGCTGGAGTAGATTGAACTAAGATTAATAGGAAGCCAGATGATTACTTATTAGAGCTCTGGAAATAGCCGCGAGCTGACCAATGCTTCCTGCGGCCTCAGAAGAAAGCAGTGAGGAAGAAGCCTGTGGACAAGACCCGAGAGGCCCGTCCAGTCCAGCTGAAAGACCACATGGTTGTGTCAACCTCTTGATAGAAGGGAGGAGATACCCCTTGGACATTTGAATAGGGGAAAGGCCAAGGGACCCATCTACAGAGGACAGGCAGGGACCAGAGGCTACACATTGAATTGGCTATCCATTGGTCCCCTACAAATGTCTGGTGGGTCCTGGCCCTAGTGGACACAGGAGCTGAATGTACTCTCCTGTATGGGAACCCTGAGAAGTTTCTGGGGCCTGAGGCCTCTATTGATGGTTATGGGGGGTCATAGTGTAAAGGTGAAAGCTGTCAAGCTCTCTCTGGGTACCAGGCATTTGCACCCTGTGAATATACTGTTTATGTATCCCCCATTCTTGAGTATCTCCTGGATATTGATGTACTCCAGGAACTGTGGCTATATACCACTACAAAAGAGTTTTGCCTGCAGGTGCAAGTGGTAAAAGCAATTCTGTGGGGGCATGCTAACCAGTCCCCCATTCAACTGCTGCCTCCATGATAGGTAACGACAGTGAAGCAATATTGGTTGCCCTGGGGGACATGAGGAAATTATGGGAACTGTAGGAGAATTGGAAAAGGTGGGGATAATTAGTGTCACCACAGTTCCTTTAAGTCCCCCATGTGGCCAGTGAGGAACCCAGATAGCACATGGAGAATGATGGTAGATTACTGGGAGCTCAATAAGGTACTTTCTGCAATACATGCAGCAGTCCCTTCTGTGGTGGATTTGATGAACCAGTTAACTAATGAGCTGGGAACTTACCACTTTGTAGCTGACGTAGCAAATGCCTTTTCCTCCATTGCTGTTGCTCCAGAGAGTCAAGATCAGTTTTCCTTCACATGGGAGGGCTGACAACGGACCTTTATAGAGCTCCCTCAAGGGTACTTGCACAGCCTGACCATCTGTCACAAGCTTGTGGTGGAGGACTTGGCTAAGTGGCCACAGCCTGTGGAAATGCACCTCTTCCATTACATTGATGACATTTTGCTCATCAGTGATGATCTTACAGAGTTAGAGAAAGTAGTGCCACAAGTGCTGTCACACCTGAAGTCACATGGCTGGGCAGTCAATGAAGCCAAACTTCAAGGGCCAGGATCATCTGAAATTTTTGAGGGTTGTCTGGTCAGGTAAGACAAAAGTCATCCCTGATGTGGTGATACATAAAATTCAGGTGTATCATAACCCTACTATGTGAAACAGCTCCAGACATTTTTGGGCCTGCTGGGGTACAAGAGAGTGCTCATGATCCACCTCACTCAAGTTGTTCACCCCTTGTATGCTTTGGTAAAAAAGGGAGTGAACCAGGACTGGACCTGACCTTGGAAAACTGTTCTAAGGAGTGAAACACATCATTAAACATGCCCAGGCCTTGCATACTTTGGATTCTGCTAGACCCTGTGAGCTAGATGTGCATGTGACACAGGAAGTTTTGGATAAGGTCTGTGGCAGTGATTGGAATGGCTATGTCAAATCTTGAGTTTCCATTCCCAACATGTATGGTAGCAGAAGTGCACTATTCCTTGATTGAAAAGCAACTGGTTGCAGTGTATGCTGCCCTGTTGGCTATGGAGACTATAACAGAAATTGCCCCTGTGACAGTAAGGACCACTTACCCCATTGCAGGGTGGGTCTGGGACTGGATGGCCATGCCTCACAGTGGGACAGCTCACACATCAATGTTGGCTAAGTGGGGGGCTTATCTGCAACAAAGGAGTACTTTGTCAACTAGCCCCCTACGGGCTGTGTTGCAGGAATTGTTGGGCCCTGTTACCTATGTAGATGAGAAATCTACTGCTCCTGCACCTACAGAAGAAATGGAAGCTAGCCTCTTCCATAAAGGACAAGCACCTATTCCCTCAGATGCATGGTACACTGATGGGTCCAGCAGGGGTCAGCCTGCCATGTGGACTGCTGTGGCAATTCAACCAGAAACAGACACAATCTGGTTTGACACTGCAGTAGTCAGAGTAGCCAGTGGGCAGAACTGTGAGCTGTGTGGGTCATGGTTGCCAATGAAGCACTGCCCCTGACTATTTGCACAGATAGTTGGGCAGTGTGCACTAGGGGCTAACATTATGGATCTCTCCATGGCATGCAAATAAGTGGATGGTTATGCATATACCATGGTGGGGACAGGCTTTATGGCAAGACCTCTGGGAGTTAGGCCACCAGAAACAATAGAAATCCCCCTGAGCATGTCTGCTGGCCTCCCATGGTGCATCTCTCCAGCTTCTGTCTCAAATTGGACTTCGCTTCAGAACCAGTGAAACAGTGAACATCCCTTGTGGAATGTGACCTGGACTGACATCTGCTCTGGGGTGAAGCAGCAGTATAACTGGCCCAAGCCATTAGTTGACTATTCCATATAGGATGACTTGGGGTGGCTCACAGCTGAGGCCATGGAGCTGGGTGACCAGTTCTCCTTTGTATTGAGAACCTCAAAGGACAATCCCAAGTGGGCTGGACTCCAACAGGTCTGTGTCAGACTCAGACTCTAGAGCATTTCTGGGAGGTGCAGAATGAGGTGTGGGCTGCAGTTCCCACTGGGGCCCTCTGGGTGTGTAGCTCACATGGGTGGCCTTACCTGCCTGGAAATTGGACTGGCTGTTGTACCTGTGGATGGCCCTATCTGCCTGCTTGAGTTCAGAAAACTCTGGCAATCTGGCCAATGAATTGGGAAGCATTTAAAGTGTGACACAGGGTAAAGCATACTCCCTGGTGGTATTACCCATTAGCTATTTTTTTCTCCTCTAGCTGCTTCTGTAGTCACTGAGACTGAAATAACTGCTTTGGCTTTGCACACTGCTCATTCATTGAATGCAACACATACATGTTCCTTAAGCCTCATAGATGAGGAAATGTATAAATTAAGGAAAGTAGCCTTCCAAAATTGTATGCCCTTATATATGCTTACTGCCCTTACTGCCTCACAAGGTGGGCTGTGTGCCTTAGTAAGGGATGAAAGCTGTGTGTACATTTCAGATATCCATCACAGTGTTAGCTAAGCTCTATGGCACAGGTGGCAAACACAAGGCCCGGGAGCCAAATCCAACTAGCTTTTTTTTTTTTTAGCTTAATTCCCATAGCCTTGTTTTTTCCAACCCCACACCTTGTTTCTACCTGGCAGCAGCACTGAACTCTTGCTTAACTGTTAAGGAGTATTTACAGTTATACAGTCCTAAAATTATATTCAGCCCTTTGAAGGCAATGGTGAGGCTGACGTGGCCCACAATGAAAATTAGTTTGACACGCCTGCTCTACGGGGATTAGCTTCTTGGACCCATGCTATTGAACACCCTGCAGGAATGGTAGGCATCCCTAACTACTGAATGGTGGTGGGTCTTTGTTGTCCTGGGTGGTAGTGCTTGTGTTTTCATCACTTATTGCTGTAGTCTGTACTGTTGTTGTGGTATATGGGTATAGGGCTCTGCTTTCCTTGCCAAGGGACGCTCACAGAAAATACCCTCACATAGATCATATGGTAAGGAACCCTGAAGGGGTAAATTGTAGAGGAAATAGAGTCAGTCAGGCTCCCTCACCCAGATGTCTGGGCAACTAAGATAAGCAGTATTCCCATAGCCTTGAGAATGGGCCTGCATGCACAGAATCACGATTTGTTATATAATATCTTCACACCCTGCCAGCTTTGTGTGCATTAAGCACATAAGGCAGTTGGGCCTCCCCTTGGCATGAAACATGGCTTGCAGCATAGGTGGATCACCCTACCCTTGAATAAAGACATATCAGGCATTCCCATGGCTCTGTGAATTTTCTTCTGTCTGCCTGAATCCTGAGTGAACCTGCCCAGCCTTGACAGGCTGTAAGACAGGCTTCTTATTCTGTCCTTGTTTTTTTTAAATTCTTTTTTCTTCTTGCTGTTGTGATTGACTGTTTCTTCCTTCCTTGTGTTCCAAATCATTGAGTTGATTCTTGGATTCATCCCCTCCGCTGTTGGTTCCATGTACATATATTTTTGATTATGCTATTACAATTGTCCCAATTTTTCTCCCCTTCATACCCCTCTGCCCTGCACTTCCCCACTCTCTAGCATTATACCCTCCTTAGTTTATGTCAATAAGTCATACATATAAGTTCTTTGGCTTCTCTATTTCCTATACTACTCATAAGCTCCCCCTGTCTATTTTGAACCTACTAATTATGTTTCTTATTCCCTGTACCTTTTCTCCCATTCTCATTCTGCCTCTTCCCACTGATACCCCTCCATGTGATGTCCATTTCTGTGATTCTGTTCCTGTTCTAGCTGTTTGCTTAGCTGTGTTTTTTATTTTGGGTTCAGTTGTTGATAGTTGTGAGTTTGTTGTCATTTTACTGTTCACAGTTTTTTTATCTTCTTCTGTTTCTTAGATAAGTCCCTTTAACATTTCATATAATAAGGGCTTGGTGATGATGAACTCCTTTAACTTGACCTTATCTGAGAAGCACTTTATCTGCCCTTCCATTCTAAATGAAAGCTTTGCTGGATAGAGTAATCTTGGATGTAAGTTCTTGCCTTTCATGACTTCAAATATTTCTTTCCAGCCCCTTCTTGCATGTAAGGTTTCTTTTGAGAAATCAGCTGACAGCCTGATGGGCACTCTGTTGTAAGTAACTCTCCTTTCCTCTTGCTGCTTTTAAGATTCTCTCCTTATGTTTAATCTTGGGTAACTTAATTATGAGGTACCTTGGTGTGTTCCTCCTTGGGTCCAATTTCTTTGGGACTCACTGGACTTCCTGGGAGTCTATTTACTTTGCCAGGTTGGGGGATTTTTCCTTCATTATTTTTTCAAATAACTTTTCAATTTTTTGCTCTTGTTCTTCTCCTTCTGGCATCCCCATGATTTGGATGTTATAGTGCTGACAGTTGTCCTGTAGGTTCCTAAGCCTCTCTTCATTGTTTTGAATTCTTGTTTCTTCATTCTGTTCCAGGTGGATGTTTATTTATTCCTTTTCTTCCAAATTGTTGATTTGAGTCCCAGTTTTCTTCCCTTCACTGTTGGTTCCCTGTATATTTTGCTTTATTTCACTTTGGGTAGCCTTCATTTCTTCCTTCATTTTGTGACCAAGCTCAATCAGGTCTGTGAACATCCTGATTACCAGTCTTTTGAACTCTGCATCAGATAGGTTGTCTATTTCCTCATTGCTTAGCTGTTTTTCTGGAGTTTTGGTCTGTTCTTTCATCTGGGTTATATATCTTTGGCTCAGGGCACCTGTTATGTTTGTAAGGGGGTGGAGTCTTTGGTATTCGCCAGGGCAGGGCAACCCTCTTTGCTGCATTGTGCCTGTGGAGGAGAGGTCAGAGAGGGAACAATGCCACTCGCTAACTCTGCTTTAGCTCCACTTTCCAACAAACTCTCCTGTGAGACTGGAAGTTCCTCCTGCCTTTGCCACCCACACAGTACCTTACAGCTAGAGGTTTTGAGTCTTTAGTTTCCTGTTCAGCCCTTCCTTGTCCATGCATTCTGCTGCCTTGCTGTAGGTCCTCTCTCCCTGGCTGCCCATCACCACCCCTCTTACCGATGTAAATGAATGTTTCTTTAACTCCTTAGTTGTTGGATTTTCATGCAGTTTGATTTCCTGGCTCTTCTGGTTGTTTATTGCTTTTAAATTGGTTGTTATCCTTATTTTATTTGTGTGAAGAAAATAAATGTTTCTACCTACACCTACATCTTTGCCAGAACTTCACCTGTAGATTTTTTTATTTCACGTAACGTAAACTTCATTTTTGCCTGGGTCTTTTTTATGCTGTTGCCATACTCAGTGAGTTCTTTGGGTATCCCAATAACCAGTGTTTTGAACTCTGCACCTGATAGGTTGGTTATTTCCATTTTGTTTAATTATTTTTTCTGGAGTTTTGTTCTGTTCTTTCAATTGGGCCATACTTCTTTGTCTCCTCAATTCAGCAGCCTCCTTGTGTTTGTTTCTGTGTATTAGGTAGAGCTTCTTTGACTCCCTGTCTCAATTGCATGGCCTATTATAGAAAAGCAGACCTATAAATTGTTTGAGGTGGAGACTTACGTGATCACCAGGGTGGGGTCACCCATTTAATCACTTTGTCGTTCTGTGTGTGGGGAGGGCTTGAAGAGAGAACAATGCCACCACTTGGCTTCTGGAAGTTTGCCTGGGGGGAACCTGTGTCCCAGCACTCACCCTGTTTCTAGTCTCCTCATTTTCTCCTTGTATGCCACTTATGCCCTTCCATCTGTTGCCCTCTTGTGCTGAATCCCAGAGGGGTTGGTCTGCATCACTTCTAAGTCCACACAAGCCCTTTAAGATGAGTCCTCTGATAATCTGGCAATTTCTTCTGCCACCCCAACCACTACTGGTTTTTATAGCCAGCAGTTATGGGAATTTGTCTTCCTGGCACTGGAACCCTGGGCTGCTGCAATGTAGGCTAGCATTCCTCGGTCCCACGGTATCCCCCTCAATTTTTTTCCAACACCAACTGTGGGACCATCTGTTCCACTATCTCTCTGCACCACTCTGGCAGCTCCACCCCTCCTACTCATATGGATGAATGTAGCTTCTTTAAATCCTCGGTTGTCAGATTTCCATATGGCTCAAATTTCTGAAGGTTTCGGGTGTTATTTGTTTTGTAGTTTGGACATAATTTTTTCTGTAGTTGTGCAATGAGGCAAAGAGTGTTTACCTACACCCTCATCTTGACCAGAAGTCCCAAATTGTTAAAAATTATTGATCTGCTTTTGACTGCATTGAACATGGCCCAGTAGGTGTCATTAGAGAGCAGTGAAAACTGCTAGGACCCAATCACTTCAGCCACAGATGTGCTTACCTTTCCTGAATGCATATCTTCGAGAAGTGTTGGCTGTGTCTGGTTTTGTAAATTAAACCACACTACTCTCATCAACCTCTGCCATAAAGTCATAGCTATTTTCATGAGGATTCCTCAGTCACTAAGATCTGTATTATACAAATCACATTTTAGAATGTGACAAGGTTTTTATTTATTTATTTTTTGCCACAATAAAAAAGTGACAAGGCTTTAAAAATCACATATTTTAAGACAAATTGTGGCATGGATCCTGGCTCCTGGGGTCTGCGGTGTTATGGATGAGATGAGACAAATTCACATAGACTACCAATTCCTGTGGAGGAAAAGGGATGGTATGGCCACTCTCTCAAGGGGAGAGTACCTGGTCCCTTACCTTGACGGGCTTTTATTTGGTTCAGTTTGCACAGGAATACAAGGTGTATACATAAAGCTCATCAATCATTGTCAGGCAGAAATGATTAAACAATAGATAACATTCAGAGAACTCTGAGGGCTTATTCTGAGTCAGGGTCAGATAGTTAAAGGGCCATAAAACTTTGTGGAACAAATTCACATCCTGCTTGGACCCTTATAATTTAAATTGAGGGTATTAGCAAAGTAGGTTTCATAGGATTTTATGCATTCTTTGCTAGGCCTGATCACCCTAGGGAACCCGCCCTTTCCAGCACAGGGCCACACCCACCTCTAGCATTGTTTCAGGCTTAAGGCATTGTTTCAGGTGTAAGTTGGGCAGGAGAAGTAAGGCAGCCAAGAGATTAGGAGACTTCTTGCAGACAGAATGTGGACTCAGGCTATGTCAAAGCTGAGGGGCAAGAGTCCATCACCCCCTATTTCTATAGCCCCCCAAGTCCCTCCGTGAGGGCCCCTTCATAACCATGCCTGTCTTAGGTTGTCCCCCTTTTGAGGAATCTTACTCGTCATTGGCTAACTAGTCATCCACCTGATGCCAAGGAGGGTGAAGAGAAAGGGGGCAGAGGTGGTGCCCCTACGAGGAAAATAAGCTTTGTCTCCTTAGTGGCTTACGGTCTGAAGGTCCTTTACTCATCCTTAGCCACAGGGGATTATAGCTTCTGAAACCAGGCAGGGTAGTTCCCAACAAATTGTACTTTTATAGTGAATTAAAAATGTTGCTCTATTACATATGAAGTAGGAAGTGTGTCTTGTGTAAAATGTATCCCATTGCTCACCTCTCCCTAGATAAATATTTTCTTGAAAAACTCAAAGCCTTTAGTTGCCTCTTCTGGAAAGGGCTTTATCATGTAGGAAGTCCCTTAACTGTTTATTTATTCACCCTGTTCAAGACTTCCAGTAGTTGCAGTGTTTGTTCAATGCTTTTTTAAGTTCAGTAGGGGGAAGACAACTTATCTTTCACCTTGTTGAGGCAGCAGATGCTGGATGAAGAATTATTACCATAATTTTAACTTCTGTACATATATTCCACCTAATAAGATATATTTAAGTGGGTTCCACCTATATTGGAAGATATCCATGATCATTCTGATGAGTAAAATTTTCTTAATGTTACTTTTTCTCCTCATTCCACCTCCAATTATGGGGAACTTCCCTACTAGTAGTCATCTCTTTCATAGTTATTTCTGAATAATAATTGAATTTAAGGCTTTAGACACTTATTAGGATAAAAAACTTTAAGTTAGACTTGTGGCCAAGATGGAGGCATAGGTAGACACACTGTGCCTCCTTACACAACCAAAAGAAGTACAACAACAATTTAAAAACAAAAAACAACAGAATTGACAGAAAAATTGAACTGTATGGAAGTCCAACAACCAAGGAGTTAAAGAACACACATTCATCCAGACCAGTAGGAGTGGTGGAATTGGGCAGCTGGGGTGGAAAGGACAAGTGGCAAGGAGGTGGCTGGTGGACCCAACGAGGCAGTGGATTCTGGAACAGGGAATGGCGTGCAAGGCAGCAGCTGATGAACTGGGTGGTCCCACATTTGCGCACAGATAAAACAGGCAAAACTGGGGAGTGGGACAGACCACACAACCCAGGGCTCCAGCACAGGGAAATAAAGCCTCAAACCACTGATTGAAACCACCTGTTTTGAGGGGTTGAGGTGGAAGGAGGAGAAACTCCCAGCCTCACAGGAGAGTTTGTTGGAGAGACCCACAAGGTCCTAGAATATACACAGATCCACCCACCTGGAAATCAGCACCAGAAGGGCCTGATTTGCTTGTGGGAAGCAGAGGAAGTGACTGAAATCCATCAAAGAGTGGAGCAAGGGCCATTGTTTCCTCTTGGACCCTTTCCCCACATATAGCATCATAACCCAGCGAACTAGGTTACCCCGCCTGGGTGAATACCTGAGGCTCTGCCCCTCACTACATAAGAGGCATGTCAAGAGAAAAAAAATGGCCCAAATGAAAGAACAGATCAAACTCCAGAAAAAATACAACTAAGCAATGAAGAGGTAGCTAACCTATCAGATGCACAGTCCAAAACACTGGTAATCATGATGCTCACAAAACTGGTTGAATTTGGTCACAAACTAGATGAAAAAATGAAGGCTATGCTAAGTGAAACAAAGGAAAATGTACAGGGAACCAATAATGATAGGAAGGAAACTGGAACTCAAATAAACAGTGTGGACCAGAATGAAGAAAAAAACATCCAATCAGAAAAGAATGAAGAAACAAGAACTCAGAAAAATGAGGAGAGGCTTAGAAACCTCTAGGACATCTTTAAACATTCCAACATCTGAATTATAGGGGCACTATAAAGAGAAGAAGAGCAAGAAATTGAAAACATATTTGAACAAATAATGAAGGAGAACTTCCCCAATCTGGCAAAGGAAATAGACTTCCAGGAAGTCCAGGAAGCTCAGAGAGTCCCAAAGAAGGTGGACCCAAGGAGGAACACACCAAGGTACATCATAATTATGTTACCCAAGATTAAATTTAAGGAGACAATCCTTGAAGCAGCAAGAGAAAATGAGGCAGTTACCTAGAAAGGAGTTCCCATCAGACTGTCAGCTGATTTCTCAAAAGAGACCTTATAGGCAAGAAGGGGCTGGAAAGAGGTATTCCAAGTCATGAAAGTCAAGGACCTGCATCCAAGATTGCTCTATCCAGCAAAGCTGTCATTTAGAATGGAAGGGCAGATAAAGTGCTTCTCAGGTAAGGTCAAGTTAAAGGAGTTCATCATCACCAAGGCCTTATTATATGAAATGTTAAAGGGATTTATCTAAGAAAAAGAAGATAAAAAATACAAATAGTAAAGTGACAGCAAACTCACAATTATTAACAACCACACCTAAAACAAAAACAAAAACAAACTAAGCAAACAGCTAGAACAGGAACAGAACCACAGAAATGGAGATTACATGGAGAGTTATCAACAGGGGAGTGGGATGAAGAGAAAAGGGGAAAAGTTACAGAGAATAAGTAGCATAGATGGTGGGTAGAAAATAGACAGGGGGAGGGCAAGAATAGTGTGGAAAATGTAGAAGCCAAAGAACTTATATGTATGACACATGGACATGAACTAAAATAAAGGTGGGGAATGTGGATGGGAGGGCATGTGCGGGGTGGAGGGGAGTGGAGGGGGAAAATGGGGCAACTGTAATAGCATAATCAATAAAATATATTTTTTGAAAAAAGAAACAAACTTAAAAAAGTTTAAGTTTAGTGTCATTGAAAAAATCATGCAAAATTCTTCAGCTTTAGCTCTCAAAAATAGAAATTAAAATAGTGTATTATATCTGTACTTAGTGTAAACACTAGCCTCCCCCCAGCCTCTGTCCCCAAGCTATATTTTCCTGAATGTTTTCAACCTGGTTTTAATAATTTTAATTCCAACTTAGCTTAAGATCTCTATAATTGTCATTTTTATTTAAAAATATTTATAACTGTATTTTAGCTAAAAAATACTAAACAAATAAAATGGAAATGAAGGCACCACTGTAACATTACCAACCCATTTTTTCCAAAGAGTGTAGTGTCCTGAATGTCACATGGAAACCAACTTACAATCCTCCAAATCTAGTTTCCCATTTTTTTTCTTGAAAGTATGAGGTAAAAAATTATATAACACGAATCAATGATAAATGATAATCACAATCTAAAAATATTCTTAAAGAAAAATTCAACAATGTAAAAAACACTCATTCATTGTAACCTTCTCTTTATTCCTAAAATATAATATTTTTAAGACCCAGTGTTTGAAAAACTTAACATGAGTTTTTATCTTTTCTATGTAATGCTAAACATCCAGATTAAAATAGAGAAAATGTGTTTCTTGGCTACATGAGAGAAAACATTTGCAAATATCCATAGCATTCACTGTTCCAGTCAATTGAGTTTATGTAGAAAGAGCCAATGTTATGTGCACCAATATGTCAACTATTCAATAATAACCCAGATTTATTTTCCTTCTGAATTAGCATTGCATTCATGAATTTGACAGTGTATCTATTGCTGCTTTCAATGAAAACTCATATACAAATTACTCCTGGCTGAATTTTAAATACAATCCTGAAGCGCATTAGAATCAATCATTTGTCTAATAGTGGTAAATTCATTGTTTTTCTCTTATTTCAAAAATTTACTCTACTTATAGCATGGTCTCTCCCTGTGAATCTGTAGGCACATTGTTAATAAATGCTTTCGCAAATATGATTATGCAAAGAACAAATGAATATTGATTAAACTGAATAATGCATTATTTTCTAGGATAAGTATATTGCATTAACTCTCAGTGAACAAACAGCATGAATTAGGCTAGGTAATTTTTTGAAGCTGTAACTAGCTTATTCTACTCTGCTATGAATATTCAGACTGAAGGTTGAAACAGCACTTGCACTGCTTTGCTCCTTTTTAATTATAATTTTTTTAAATGTGTATAAGTACTATAGGTTCCTTAAAGGAAAGTTGGAAACTGCACATGTGTGAAAAAAAGAAAAGAGAACAGCTATCACCTCACCACTCAGACACAACCATTGTTAGTATTTGTGCTTTCTAGTTTCATTGTGGATGACACTAAGTTTCTTTTTAAACATTTACTCCTTTTTATGCATTAGGATATAAATTTCAAAATTAGCTTTTATTATTTTCCCCAATTTTAATATTTACTTTGATTACAGATACTTATTACTGAGTAAAATCAGTCATACTAGAAAAGAAATAAAGTATTCCATGACTCCAAGCTTTGGTTACAGGCTAATCTCATTTGAGGTCATTTATACCAGAGAATTTAAGTCTTTAAAAGTGTTTGTTTGTAGCAATAAGAAGATAACAAATGGATGGGGGTGGGGAGGTAGTTTGAATTGCCTGATGGTTTAGTTACAGGTAATGTAAACTTTAGATAACTACTGTTAACATGATGTGCCAGGTACTTGGCATGTACCATCCTATTTTACCCTCACAACAATTCTGTGAAGTGGGTAATATTAGCTTCCTGATTTTCAAATAGGTAAATGGAAGCTCAGACAGTTTGAGTTATCCAACGTCATACAGGTAAGTGGCAGTGTTACATTTTGAATTTAGGCAGTCTGACACTTGAGCCTGCATTCAAAACCTATGCTGTATGGGTAGAAGGGTGTAATTCCAGGAAGGATGTTCAATGCCCTGAGCATGTTTTGGCCAGGGCCTCCAACCTGCAGACACTAATAAACCTTAAAGCATAGGAGTCCACAGAAGGGACTTTGAAAGCATTATTGTCTCCAAAAATCTACCCTATTACTACTCTACCAGTAGTTATGAACAGAATCAAATTCTTCATTCTTTCTATACCTCCCAGTCTTGAGAGAAATCCTGTGTCAACTTATGAAGATCCAACCTCTCTGTGGGTACCTCAAAACCTTCTCCAACCCCGCAAACATTTCATTTCTCCACTTCCTGTCACTCTGATAGAATTGTGGTCCAAAAATGCAATATTGGGGCTTGCAAGCCTCCCCACTTATTGCTGATGGTTGTAAGTACTTCCAAGCAATTCAGAATATCAGGTTATAGAACAGATTTAGAGGTCTTAAATGAAAGGTGTTTTTTAAACTGGTCTTTTTTTTATGGCGCAGGGACATGGTCTCTTTTCTATTACATGTCCCAAATGGCCTACAGTCAAGAAAGGATGAATCTTTGTCTGTTGAGAGAGAAAATAAGACACCTTCCATTGCTATAAATGATTATGGTTTCAATATAGGTTTAAGGTGGAGAGGGGGAGGAAGTAGATAAGTTGCTCCTCCTTGACGTTAACATCACCAGATGGCATGGCAGGCATTTTCCCTATGATGGTTACGGCAGGAACATGACTTCCTGCTCTCCTTGCTTGACATCCCCTCTCCCATCCACACTGTACCCAGCAGTCAGTGCTCTTTCTCAATACAAATCGGATTGTGTAGTATGCTGTTTAAAACCTCTCAATGTCTTCCCACTGCAACTTTACCTGATCTACAGGCCACCCTCCCCATTATTTTCCCTTATACTCCATGGTCCCCCAACCCAGGTTTTCACACATGCTTTCTCCCTGCCAAGTCTTCTTTTCTTCCACTCCCACCTTTCCCATTCTACTTTTACTTCTCTATCAGTTCTTGATGTACAGATGGCTGCTTCCAGCCATCTTCCCTAATGTACTCCACCACCACCTATAACTAGATTAGATTTCCTTGTAGTAGCTTCCCATAGCACCCTGTACTTCTTCAAGGTGCTTATCTCACTCTATTGCCATTACTTGTTTAATGGTATATTCCCTGGATAGACCATAAGCTCAAGGAGGGCATGGGCCAGGTGTCTATTTTCATTCAGGGAAAGGCACAGAACTAAGAAGTATGATTAAATTTTAGCTAAGTAACAGGGGCAAGAGATGAAGATGAAGTCCTTCAGGGTAGAAGAGACTGCATGAGCAAAAAATTGGAGGTGAGAAATTACTGAGTAGGTGCAGTGATCTGCATCAGAGTCCAATACCATTAGATATGTTACCTGGTAGGTAGTAAGTGGAATCCCCAGAAGGCTTATGAAAGTGTGTGTGTGTGTGTGTGTGTGTGTGTGTGTCTGATTTATTCTGAGGAGATCAATAGTTTTGATCACAATCTCAAAAGGATTCAGAAGTAGGGACACGTGGAGGCAGATTTTCAGATCTGCAGGCTCCCTTCAAGCATATCCATGGACCCCAGTTAAAACCCTTTAGGAGACCTGTGTTGCTACCATAAGCCACAGACCACAGCTGAAATGGGATATAGAGTGTGTATATTTTTGTTCATTATTTAATCCACAGTACATAGAACAGACATCTCAAGTGTAATATGGCTTACACCAAATTCATGGATTTCTACACCACACCCCTAGCTCTACACCAACCTACTTTTTCACCAGATTTCTCTTTATTGGTAATGACTCCATCACTCACAGTTCCTCACTCCCTTGATTCTTTGCTTTTCACCACTCCCAATAAATGAACAAATCCTGAATCCATCCACCTCTCTCCAGTTTGAGCAACATTCTTTCCTGTCAGAACTATTTGCTTTGATGGCTACCTGGCTAGTCACCTTGCTTTCTACTAGTTTCCTCCTGTCCATTCCTCATGTTTTGGCTAGATTGTGTGAATCCCTCAAACCCTCTAGTTTTCCAAGGCCCATAGAATAAAATTCAAACTCTCTATACTGGTCTCTAAATCCCTGCATATCTGGCCCTTATCCATCTGTTGGATCTCATCTTCTTCCATTCTTCTTCCTTCATTCACTACCATCTGGTCACATTGGCTTTTGAACACTCTATCTTCATATGGGGCTCAGTCCCCCCTCAGGGCTTATGCACTTGCTACTCCCTCTGCCTGGAAACTCTTCCTCCTTGTCTATCAGGTGGTTTCAGCTCAATTGCCTCCTCCTCAGGTTTCCATCTTTTATTGTCTTTCTAACACTTATCTCTATGGGGAATTAACTTGTTAATGAATTTTTTTACAAATTATTTTATCCCTTCTCTAGAATGTTTGTGCCCCAGGTCTTACATGTGGGTGGCTTTTATTGTTATTCATCTGTGTGTCCCCTTCTCCTAGAACAAGTCTAGTGGTTTGTAGTAGTTCAATAAATATTTGTTGAACTAAAAAATACATTTTTGAAATATTGTTGAGACACTAGAAGGTAAATACCATTCACTGTGACTTTGAGTATGTCCTTATACCTTTCCAGGTTCCAAATTCTTTAGCCATAAAATGTGATTAATCATTCTTAATCACATTTTATTCTTCCCTATGGTTATGGCTTGAGATTGAAAGTAGATACCACTCCTAACTGTGTACTGCATTCTTGGAGGAAAGCAGCTATAAGGACTGAACCCAGAGGGGCTGTCTCCAGGCACTGGTTGTCACAGACACTTGGGGAATCTCAGAGGCAGCCTGAAGTGGAGGACAAGTTGAAAGGCACACTACATAAGGCCACCTGGAGATTGTGGTCCTGAAGCCTGGTTTGCCAGGCAAGCCTCTTCTCTGTCAAGGGCCCTGGCATGCTTTTTCTTTACCCAGCTATTTTTCCTACCATTTCTGCCTTGAGTAGTTATCCAGCTTGTTCTGTCCTAGGTTTTTCCTTTGGGAAGAAGGAAGAATGAAAGTAGAAATATTTATGTTTTCCAATTTAAAGAGAGCTTTTACATGTATCATCTTGTTTAACCCTCCCCCAAACACTTCAAAGATGGCTTATTCTCATTTTACTGAAGAAGAAGCTGAGGCTCAGAGAGGTTGTGTAACATATGTAAAGTCACAATGTTTAAAATTAGTAAAACTAATATCTATCACATCTGCCTATGTACTTTGCATAACATGGCACCGGATTTCCTGAGTGATGCAGTTTTGGGCTCTTGAGGTGAAATTCAGGTCAGGAGTTTCCCTTCCCTCTCCAGACTCCTCTTTCTGCAGCTCCCAGTATGATATGGCAGCAGAGTCTGGGGCTCTCAATAAACATATTGGGAAAGACAGCCCCAGGCTGCTGGTCACACCTAGTGAGAGGTTTATCTAGGAGCAGATCCAGTGTGATGCACATGGGGATCCACCACAGGTAGGGATGGGTATTTCTTTGGAGGTCTGTTAACATATTTTAAATACAATAAAATTAATTATTATTTCTAGTAAATTGCCCTAAGCCATGCATTTTGTGGTTTCAGCTTTTTGGCTGGCTGCTAAGACCATGACAAATATGGTCACCACTAAAAGGTCTTGCCAGTAGCTGCCCCTGGAAAGTTGCATAGGCCTGTGCAAACAATATCAACAAAGATGAGTGTTTATTTTATTTCATTGTAGTTTAGCTTAGTTTAATTTTTTTAGAGAGAGGGGAAGGGAGAGACGAAGAAAAGGAGAGAAACATTGATGTGAGAGAGAAACACTGATTGGTTGTGATTGGCTGTCTCTCATACATAGCCCGACTGACCAGGAACTGGACCCCAAACCCAGGCATGTACCCTGACCAGGAATTGAACTGTCAATGTTTTGCTTTGTGGGACAATGTCCAGCCAACTGAGCCACACTGGTCAGAGCCATGCAGGTGTATTTAAAATCTATATTTTGGGACTCCTTTGAGCAGGGACAGAAGCTATTTACTTTTTGCCAGTTGTGTGAGGAAAACATGATGAAAACTTGAAGTAACTAGAACAATGTTTTGATTCATTCAAGGGTGTTTGGTGTTTCTTCAAAATTATTAGCTGGCCAAGAGAAATAGAGCCGACATCAGTACTCTGTAATGACAGCCTGGGGGCTTTTCTCCTTATCCTGCTTTTCCAGATTTGATCTCAGGAGCCCCTTGACCTCAGGCTGCACCTAAGTCTCCATTAGTTGTGGTGAACACATGACCCCTGAGAACATATCTTCTCCAAATCCCACAGCACCAGCAGCCTTCATCTTGTATGCTGTCTCACTCTCTAAGCCTCCTGGGTCTTACAAAAACCCAAATAATCTTTTATATGGCTTCAAGAGAAGCTCCTTTACAGCTTCAAAGCCACTTCTTCTTGAAAGCCTTTGGAGACTTCCTTACCTTCTCTAACTCTCATCCAGACTAGGTGGAGGTCCCTGCTCTGGATTTCCTGAAGCCTGTGTCTCTCCCAATGTGGACTGTCATTATCCCACCACTTGACTATTTCTTGTCCTGGACATTGGTTCTTTGAGGGCTGTGGTCTTTCTCCCTGCTTCTGGTGCCCAGCACAGACCAGATTATCTGTAAATAATCATTCACTGAATGCATGAATTAATATAGTAACACATAATCACCATGGAACATTTTTAAATTATAGAGTTTTTAGAATAGCTGTTGAATGGAGGGGTGTATTTGTATTCCCTTAGCACTGATTACACTTTTGGAATTCTATTTAGTTGTCTCGCTCTTACAATAGATGACTCTGGATTCTGTGATCAAGGATTTGATTTTCCTTGCTCTGTATCACCTGAAAGAATGATGCTTAATAAACATCTGATGAATGAATGAATTAATTAATGGGGAGAGGAAGAGGTCCCCAAAGATCACCCTTGCACAATCACACTTAGTGGAGGCCTGTCATTTGTTGGACTTATGTCTCAGACTGAATTATAAACTATACAGTCTCATAGGCTTAACTCTAAGTACCCTGAAGTCTTGAAGATTAGTAGAGGCATTGGTGAAGAAGGGCATGGCACCGTGGAACCAATCACACTGTTCATGTCACACTCTGACTGTATCATTGGCTGGGAAACTTAACTCTAAGACCAAAAATCATAGGCCTTAATGCTAGCATTGGAGGCAAAGAAAAGGAGAGGAGTTTTTTTCATTTTGTTTCCTCACTGAATTCAGTGTCAACGAAGTCTGCTGACATCTGGAGTTCAACAATTTCTGCTTGTATTTGTCAGATGTGTTTAACTGCAGTTGCTATGAACAACTTAAGAAAGTCATACTTCAAAGATGGAGTGTGGAATAGGATATCAGTGTGGCCCAGTGAACAAATGAAAACAAGGAGATAATGGAAAGTGAGTACTCAGTCAGGTCTCAGGGACTTCTGTGTTTGCTGGGGGTAAGTTGGGGACAGGAGAGTAAAATGGTTAGCGGCATTGATTTATTGAGTTCCTTACTTTGACACAGGCTATGTGTTTTTTGGCAAGTAAATGAACTTCTCAATACTTTGACTTCTTTATATGTAATTTATTGATAATAATATCTATTTTACAAAGATCAATTACTGGCAAATTCAAATAGTGCATATAAAACTTAGTACACAGTCTAAATGCTCAATAAAGTTAGCTATTATTATTATCTAATGAAAAACCTGATATAACAGCATGGCAAACTATGCAATGGGGCTCTGTAGCTTAAAGAGATTGACAAGTTCTCTGAGAATAAGCTTAATTATTCCACTGCTGCCTGCTCCATATTCTGCTGAAGGGAGAAATGTCAGATTATGTAAGATATTTGCAAATAGCTAGGGAAGAAAGATTTATAAAATCTTACTAAAACCTAGGAACCCATAAGTCCATATTTAAATCAATCAATAAATAAATAAGGAGAAAGAAAAGCTTTCCCTTACATAAAAACCTACTAATAAATATTTTAGGGATGATTGGATTAGAAGATTACTATTTGGAAACCATCATAGTAATAATTAATTCAGCCAAGAAACATCAATGGATGCTAAAATTGGTGGGTGAAAGTTTGATGAGGAATGGGATATTGGCGTGGTCTCAGAGTACACCTCTCCCCACACAATACTTTAATTATAAAGGGAATAACTTTACAGTAGTGAAGCCTAGCACATACTGCCACCTTAATAAAGTGATCAAAGTGAACATTATTAGTAAAGGGGCAAATTGAAATCATGGGCCACCTGATAGGATGTGATAAGAATAAAGCATTACTTCTGTGCTATTCCTGAAAAAGTTGTATAACTTGAACTTAATAATGAGGAAAAATCAGACAAACCTAAATCAGGGAACATTCTACAAAAAAAATGGTCTGTACTCTTCAAAAGTGTGACGATCATGAAAGGCAAGGAAAAACTGAGGAACTGTTCCAGACTGAAGGAGATTAAAGGGACATTAAAATGAAATATTACTTATGATTCTGGATTGGATTCTTTTGCTGTATAGAACAGTATTTAGAGAAACATGAATAGAGTTTGAGGATTAGATAGTAATGATGTATCAGTGTGAATATCCCAGTATTAACGGTTATATTGTGGTTATGTAGGAGAATGTCCTTTGCAAGAAATACTTTTACATACCAAAACCTTCAGGAGTAATGGGACATCAGGTTGACAACTTAGTATGAAATGATTCTGGGAGGAAACATATTGCTAATATTCTTGCAACTTTCATGTGAATTGAAAAAAATTTAAACACATATTTGTGCATTTTACATAATCTTACTGAAATGTATGTTCTATTTACAATTAACTACTTAAGAGGTGGAGTTACAGATATTGTGTTTATGCATTGGTGGTGCAAGTTGTAGCAAAAGAGGTAATGTGTGCCCAAGCACAATTACATCCCCACACTCACTTACATGAGGCTCACTTCTGCTTCAGGAGTTAGGAGAGGACTGGGGCAGAAAAAGGGGACAAGGCATTATTATCCCCATTATATAGCTGGATAAAATACAGTTTCTCAGGATAAAGTATAATGCTAGATAGAGCTAGAAGTCACCACACTATTCTTTAATGGATAAGAAAATTAGTTGAGGAACTCACAGAATTTGCCAAGGCCTTACAGCCATGGCGAAAAGAGAATCCATAGGCCAACACCACACTGCTCCCACCAAACTATGTCTCATTAAAAATATTTGATCTGGAAAAAATTGCAAACATTTCTAGAGTACTTACTATTCGTTACCTTAAGGCTTACAAGAACGCTGTGATATGGGTATTCTTGTTATCTCTATTTTACAAATGAAGGCACTGAGAGTCACAGGTTAAAGAGTTTTTGTAAGATCACACATCTGGTAAATGGTATGTGAATAATAAATTTATAGAGGGTCTGGCACAAATAATGTCCCTTTTTATTACAAAATATTTTATTAAAAATCATAAGCATGTAATTATGTAACATAAAAATATCACACTCAAGCATACCATATGACATTTTAGGTGAAATGTTCAAATTAAAACTATAAATTATTACACTCATATTATTATCCTACAACTACACTCAAGCATGTGTTACTTCTGCCAGACCCTGTATGTGTGTTCATTTTATTTGTTCATAATATTATCATGTTTTGGTACATTTAGACATGGGAATAGTTGGAATAAAATAGAAAAATTCAGAGCAAAAACACAAGAACAGGGATTTTGCCGACTTTTGTTCACTACCATGTCCCCAGGCTAGAAGAGTACTTTGTACATTGTAGGTGCTCTATGAAGAATTGTTGAATGAATGAATGTTGTTTTAATCTTTTAGGGAAAAAGTAAATAATTGGGAAATTATTTACTTTTGCTCACCCTAGAAAGCATCAACTGTTTTTTTTTTCCCTCCAGGAGATCATATTCATAACCCCAGGCAAAACTGGCCATGAGAACCTTCCCAAGGGAAATTGCAAAAGTCTCTACAAAGATGACAGGTGGTTCTGCCTACAGATCTACATCATGGATGGTTCTCAAGCCTTCCATCTAATATTTGCCTTAGCTTCTTAAATGGAGCTAGCTTTCTGACACAGGTAGCATCCTGTTGTGTGCTTAAGTGCATGGTATCTGGAGCCAAAACTGCCCATGTTTATTTGAATAATAGCTCTACCATTTACCAGATTTGTGATCTCAGTGACAAGCTACTTAACTTGTCACTCTCAGTTTCCACATTTGTAAAATACAGATAATAAGAATACTCATATCACAGGGCTGTTGTAAGCGTTAAGCTAGAGTATACTAAGTACTGTAGAAATGTGTGCAACTATTTTCATATCACTGGGAGCTTGTTTGAGACCAGCCTTCAGTAAAGTTCCCCTCAGAATATTCTCCCAGATTGTCCTCTGGCATATCCACCATAAATTTGTCCTGCTTGCCTAGCTTTCAGGGACAATGTCAAAGGAGGAGATATTTGAACTATGTAATGATGGATGAGTAAAAGTTCATGAGATGGAAAAAGAAGGCATTGGAACACTGCTCAAAGAGTGCCCAGTGAGCCAGAGTCTCACAAGAAACATCTCCCCAGCCCCTTGTGGCCCAATCTTGGGCTGAAGGTTGCTTATGAAGAATGCATTCTGCTGTCATCATTTCTATTTACTCATTGCTCTGGCATACTCTACAGTTAGCAGTTTGATATCACTTAAAATGGAACTTTGAAAACCTTTAGAAGCCAAACTAATGAAGTGACTCAGAGACAGCATAGTGCAGTAATCTGAGGATGGACTGCCAGAGGAAAAAGCTTCCTAGCTGTTCAAACTTGGGCAAGTTCATTAACCTTTGTGTACTCCAGATGTCTATACTGTCTTTACCCTACTTCAGTGCATAGTCTGAGGGTGGAGTAGGGGGATAACTCTCTCATTACCAAGAAGACAGAAATAAGTTTAAAGTAAATTACTAGTTACATGTTACCAATCTAAAAAAAAAAAAAAAAACCAACAAAGTCAGCCGTAGCTGCTGTGGCTCAGTGGATTTGCTCTGGCCTATGAATCAAAGGATCACTGGTTCAATTCCCAGTCAGAGCATGTGCCTGGGTTGCAGGCCAGGGCCCCAGTTGGGGGTACACAAGAGACAACCACACAGTGATGTTCCTTTCCTTTTCTTTCTCCCTCCTTTCCCCTCTCTATAAATACATACATACATACATACATACATACATACATACATACCAAAACCAGAGTGGGAAATGTTTTTATTGCTTACAAATGTGAAGACTCATTAGTACAAATAGGTACTGATTACTAACTAATTTTTACCTCTTTGCAAGCAGCATTTTAGAAACCCCCAGCACTGAGCAGAGAAAATCATTTTTTGAAAGATTTTATTTATTTACTTTTAGAGAGAGGGGAAGGGAGGGAGTAAGAGAGGGAGAGAAACATCAGTGTGTGGTTGTCTCTTGTGCACCCCCTACTGGTGACCTGACCTGCCACCCAGGTATGTGCCCTGACTGGGAACTGAACCAGTGACCCTTTGGCTCACAGGCTGGTGCTCAATCCACTGAGCCACACCAGCCAGGGTGCATTGTTTACCATAAAAAGATAAAAATGAAAGGAATGGAATACTAAAACCTACTAAATGTATTTTTACCACCATCATTACCTTTAGGGAGAGGAAAATATTTCTAGTAATTGGTATGGTATGAATAAACACCTGCTTCATTTGCTTATATACTCCTAGGATAATCCAATGTAGTCAAGATGCTATGAATTTCAGCACATTCCTGAGTGTGCTGTTGGCCTCCTGAAGCTGCTAGACAAGGCCCCAAATTTTGTTTTATGCCCTTCCAATTTGATTCAGATTAAAAGTCACTGTTGGAAGCACAGCAGGAAATTCTGGGATGTATGAGCTGACTGGCAGCTTTTGCACAGCTTGTCTGGAACACTTGGTTGCCTGAGGAATTACACACTGAGTAAGTGACTGGCATGATTAGGAAGACCCTGAAAGTCAAGCTTTAAAGGCACATGCCAAAGTGCATGTACAAATGGGTAAGCTCTGTTGGAGCTCTTTGCAGATGTCACCCAAATGCAAAGATCTTGGGAGAGTTTTCTTTCCAAAGCTGGCAGAGTTATCAATGGTATCAAGTGTTCTGCCCATAAAAATGATAAAATATCAGTTAATGTGAGTCCTTTGGTAAGAGCAACAGCTGGAGCCTCTGTGCTGGCAGAATGGAGTGACTTGTATAATCAAGCAGAGTTTAACTCTCATGAGCATGAAAATATGCACCTCTCAATACATTTGCTTGTAAGGATATGTTCATGCTGCACTAGGACATCCTTTTCCCTGCTACAACTATACACCCCCATAAGGAGTCCAAGCAACTTTGTTGTGTAGGATTTGTGGAACCAGATTTGTACTTTATGGTCACATCTGTCTCTGTTTTATTGGGCCAATAGTAAGTATTGTGATGCAGAAACCAAGTTCACCAAATTACAAAGATAGAAAGATGGTACTGCTAGTGAATTTTGATTCTTTAGTGCCTGCCTGCTTCACAAGGAGTGAGAATTCACAGGGTAATGCATGAGAATGCTGTTGCCAGGTGTACACTGATATACAAGTATGAGTGTTGTAATTATTATTACTTAGTAGGTTCTCAACAAGAACTAACCAATAAAGACTTATAAATCTTTAAATGTTTAAGTAATATCACTTCAATAGCCTTGAGGCTACAGTAAGTCTGTATAATCTTATTAGCTCTAAATAATATTTTAACTTTTTATAGTCATTTGAAAATCAGTTGGGGTAGTAAATATTGTGTTCATCCTTCATCATCTCACTTCTTAGAAAAGTTGTATATATTTCCTGCCTTCATTTCCTTCATCCCTTGTGATTTAGCCTCTGCCCTCACCACTCTATTCAAAGTTCAGTGTGTTAGTTATCTATAGCTCCATAGCAAGTTGCTCCAAAATTTAGTAACTTAAAACAACATGCATTTATTATCTCAGTTTTTGTGGGTCAGGAAACTGGGCGTGGCATGACTGAAGCCTTAAGGTCTCTCACAGGTTGCAATTAAGATGTCAGTTGGGGCCATACTTTTCTTAAAGCTTGACTCAGGAAGGATTCCTTGCCAAGCTCTGTTATGTAGTTATTGGCTGAATTCAATTCTTCATAGAAAGCTACACTGAAGGCCTTATTTTTCTTACTGATTGTTGGCCAGAGGCCACCACTAGCTCCTTAACACATGGGCTTCTCCTCAAGTTAGTTTATAACATGGCAGTTGGATTTATCAGAGTGAACAAGTGAGAGCACAAGAGAGAAAGAATGTGAGTTAGATGGAATTTACAGTCTTTTAAACTTAATCTTAGGAGTAATATCCCATCAATTTCACTATATTCTTAGAAGGTATTCTATTTGTTAGAAGCAAGTCACTAGGTGTAGCCCCACTAAAATGGAAAGGGTTATACGAGGATGTGAGTATCTGGATGCCAGGATCATTGAGGACTATCTTAGAAGTCTGTTTACCACACAAACATCACTTAGACTTTGTTGCCAAATCCCATGAACTTTGTTTTATCCATTGTGACCTTTCTGGAGCCTCTTATCTATGCCAGATCCTCAGCTTAAAATGCTCTCTTCACTGATATTGCACAATACTTTAGCTTCCCATCTATCATTTCTTTCTCATTCTTATCTCTGTCTCTCTTCCTCCTCCTGCTCACCAAGTATGTGGCCTAACTCAAAGTAGGCACATTAACAAAAATGTGAACATTGACTGAATAAGTATTAAAAGAGTATCTCAAAGGGCCAGTCCTTGACTCTCATGACCATATCTTCTTCTTCTTTTTTTTTTACTGTTTTTGCCATGGCAATACCATCCAACTTTTCCCCATCTAATAATATCTCTTCACTTATAATCTTTATAGAAATGTCTGAAATCTTCATCTGTAGCTTTGGTGACTCTCTTGAGCCATGCTTACTCTGTCTAACTGCCTGTGATATATCCAAAAAGATGGTGTCCTGGGATTTCAAAATCAGCATATCTTTCCCCCAACTTCATCACACCCTGCTTCTCCACTATTTCCCAATTTCTGACATTGCCATTTACCCAATCACTCAGATCTAAAATGTCAACATTATATTTGATTCTTCTCTTTCTTTCATCTTTCACATTTAGTTAATCATTAAATTTTGTCTTTTCTAACCCTGAAGCATCTGCCCTCTCCTCTCTGTCCCCATAGACTACTGTAATTGGTCTCCCTGCCTCTGGACTCTATCCCTCCTCATCTATCCTGCAAATTATTTTCAAATGAATATTCCTGAAGCACACCTGTGATCATTCCACTCCTTGCTCACACACCATCAATGGTTGCTCATTGATTTATAGAACAATGTTCAAATTCCTTAATTTGTCTATCATTTAAGCTTGCCATTATTTGCTCCTCTCCATGACCCCCACTCATTTAATGCATTGTGTCCTCTAATCATGTGGAATCTCTATCTGTTCCTAATCTAGCTCCCATAATGAGGTCATTCAGACCTCAATGACTTTGTTGTTGTCCTTTCTTCCCTTAGCCTGAAATCCTGCCCACACCATGGTTATCCAGAGTCAGCTCCTACTTATTCTCCATGGCCTGCTTCAAATGACATTGCCTAAACAGAAGTTTCCCTGAGTATTCCACCTTCTGCAAAATCTGACTTGAAGGAAATAATTCTGTGCTGTGAAATCCCAGACTCTTTTACTTCTCTATTTTATGGCTCTCTACCTAGGTATTTCTGTTCAAATGTGCTCTTTCCTACTAGAGTGAGAGCTTATTGATGGTAGAGTATATGCTTCATTCTTTTTTTTTGTCCTCTACAACCTTATACATACATATCATTGATTTAAAATATTTTTATAATATTCCCATTAAATATGTATGCCTATTTGCTCAGGGTCACAGAAAAATAAGGCAGATTCAGTTAATACAGTGCTATTATTTACAGTTTAATATTAGGTTTGGGTGATAAGTCATAGCTCATCATTTTCTTTTATGTTCTTGATTACATCTCAGTTTATCTCCAAGGATAAGCAAGACATGTTGTGACCCTAAGAAATATGTCTACATTTTCCTGTTGCAAATACTAATAAATGTATCAGTCACATCTTTTCATGTGAATACAATTGTAGTATTCAGTTCTACAAGTAGTCATCAGGCATCTACAATGTATGATAGAGAAGTAACACCTAATTCTTTCTTGGAAAGATCTTTCAACGGGGAATGGGAGTATAAGACAAGGCTACAGGTAACAGTACAGGTTGAATTTCTGTCCTTCAGTGCAGACATAAATTAAGGTGTATAAACTCATTTGCTACAATGAGGGAGAATCTCAAAGCAAGAGTTAATTAATTACAGAGGTATATGCAGTAACTCCCATGATTAACTTGAGTTAGCTTAGAGCGTTGGTTTTTGGTATGGTGCCCAGACCAGCACCATCATCACCTGGGAGCTTATGAGTAATACAAATTCTTGGGCCCAACCCAAGACCTACTGAATTGGACATTTTATTGGTGGAGCCAAACAATCTGTGTCTAGCCAAACAAGCCCTCCACCTAGGTGATTCTTGTTCACATTACTTTTAAGAAGTACACACTTAGGACCAGTTTGACATGCCCCTCCTTAAGGAGGAGACCTCATTAATCTTGAAACTGAAGTCTGTGTTTTCCTGGGAGTACATGAAGACTTTCTGTAAAGTTTTAAGTGAACCTAGTTCCATATCCTCAATTTCAATTTGTATATTTTCCATAAAATTTATCTGCTTGAGAAAGCATCCATGGTGGGGGCAGCAAGCCAGTTATATTTTACTAGCTCTTCTCTCACCACCAACCTTCTTGAATTCTGCTAAAGAACAAAGGATGGTGTGAAATTAAAACTTATTAACTAAAGGTTTATGGCAGGTAGTCATGTCCTAGGCTAGAATCTTCCCTAACAAAAGTCAATCTTTATTTTTTGCCTTTTTAAAAAATATTTTATTTTTTTAATTTTAGAGAGAGGGTAAGGGAGGGAGAGGGAGGGAGAGAAACGGCAATGTGTGAGAGCTATATGGATCAGTTGCCTCTCGCACACTCCCATCCAGGGACCTGGCCCACAACCCGGGCATGCCCTGACTTGGAATTGAACTGGTGACCTTTTGGTTTGCAAGCCAGCACTCCATCCACTGAGCCACACCAGCCAGGACAGAAAAGGCAATCTTTAATTATGTCAGTCTATATGATTTTTTGCATCTACAATAACATACCTTTGGAATGTTAAATTTCCTTTTTCTGGACATTACACAAAAGGGACACCACATATCCCCTCATTGTTATTGTTCTCACATTAATTGTTGATTGTTAACTGTCCTGTACCCACTTATATAAAAGAAGTATGTGTCTGTCATTTTCCTTTTAATCCAATCCCAGAGGTTTCTCTGCTTTGATTTCTTCCACCTCCCTAACCTATCACCAGTGGATTTTATGTAACCCACTTATGTCTTCTCTTTTGACTGTAATGTGTAAAATAAGGTGCAAAACTGCCATTTTCTGGAGCATTTTCTCAATCAACTGAGATTTTGCCTCCTGGCAATTGTTCTCAGTTTGGGTCAAATAAACTCACAAAATTCTCTCTCTCTAAAAAAAGCTAACTTTCACCCACCTTAATTCTCACTTTGGTGCATTGCCCCACAGATATAAATGCCTCTGGGAAAACAAAGAGGCAATTTGAAATAATGTGCTAGTGTTAAAAAAAGTGGATGACTCTAATCAAGACTGGTTAACAAATCTCTTTGCAAGTAGGTGGTATCCAATTTTTTGCATTCAACAATATTGAAGACTGATTAAGCATTAAAAGTATTTTTCAATGGAACTCTTGTGCATTGCTAGTGGAAATCTAAAATGGCATAGCCACTGTGGAAGAAAGTATGACAGTTCTTCAAACAATTTGAAATACAGTACATTACAATTCAACAACTCCACTTCTCAGCATAAACCCAAAAGAACTGAAAGAATGACTACAATATTTGGATACCCATTATTTACAGTAGCCAAAATGTGGAAGAAACATTATTTACAATTGCTAAAAGGCAAGTGAACTCTCCATCAAAGAATAAGTAAATAAACAAAATGTGGTATATACATACAATGGAATATTATTCATCCTTAAAAAGGAAAGAAGCTTTGACACATGTTACAACACAGATTAACTGTGAAGATATTATGCTAAGTGAAATAAATCAGGAACAAAAAGACAAATGTTGTATGGTTTTATTTATCTGAGGTACCTATAGTACTCAAATTCACTGACACAGAAAGTAGAGTGGTGGTTGCCAGGGGTAGAAGGAAATAGGGAATTATTGTTTAATGGTTATAGAGTTCCATTTTGAGAAGATAAAAAAATTCCAGAGATGGATGGTGGTGATAGTTGCACTACAATGTGAATGTACTTAATGCCACAGAACTGTATACTTAAAGTGGTTAAAGTGGTAAATTCTCTGATGTATATTTTACCAAAATTTAAAAAGTTCTCATTGATAATCATTATGGGATTTGGAAGACACGAAACATGAGTTTTTAAAATATCAGGTGACATTGCCCCAGCAAAACTCTACTCCTTCTTCTAGTACAATATATTTATTTGTGTAAATAAGGTTTCTTTGCACTTACATCTATAAAAATGTTGAATCCTGTCTCATTTGAGCACTAAGTAATACTTATCTTAGGTACAGGAACTAATCAGGCAGAAAAGCCTCATCAACAAATATTGGGAAGGCTGTGGATAAATGGAAACCCTTTGTTCACTGTTGGTGAGAATGTAAATTGGTTCAGTCACTATAAAAACAGTATGGAGAGTCCTCAAATTTTTTTTTAATAAAACTACCATTTCATCCATCAATCCCACTTCTGGGTATACATCCAAAGAAATTGAAATCAGGATCTTGTAAAGATATTTTCACTCCCATGTTCATTGGAGCATTATTCACAATAGTCAAGATATAGAAACAACCTGAGTGCCCATTGATGGAAGAATAGATTATTCAGCCATGCAAAAGAAGGAAATCCAACACTTTGCAACAACATGGATAGACCTACAGGGCATTATGCTAAGTGAAATAAGCCAGCCAGAGAAAGACCATGCTATACATTGTCATTTATATGTGGAATCTAAAAAAGCTGAAGTCATAGAAGTAGAAAGTATAATGGTGGTTGCCAGGGGAAATGGGGAGATGGGGGTTAAAGGGTACAGATTTCTACCTATAAGAAAAGTAAGTTCTGGGGATCTAATATACAACATAGTAACTATAATGAATAATAATGTATTGTATTATATACATGAAAGTAGTTAAGAGAGTAGATCTTAAATGTCGCCACCACAAAAAAATGTCAAAGGATTGAGGTATTAACTAACTTCATGGTAACCATTTTGCGCATATATATATAATTACCATATATTACACCCTAAACTTATATAGGTTAATTCCTGGGTTCTTTGTTCTGTTCCATTGATCTATCTGTTTCTATATGTCTGTTCTTGTGCCAGTACCAGGCTACTTCTATTTCAGTGGCCTTATAGAATAGTTTGATATCAGGAATTGTGATATTTCCAGCTTTGTCCTTCTTTTGCAAAATTGCTGAGGATTTTCAAGGTCTTTTTTGGTTTCACATAAATCTTTGGAGTATTTCTTCTAGTTCTGTGAAGTATGCCATTGGTATTGTAATAGGAACTTCATTGAATGTATAGATTGCTTTGGATAGAATGGCCATTTTAATGATGTTAATTCTTCCAGTCCATGAACAGTGGTATCTATTTCCACTTATTTGTATCTTCCTTGATTTCCTCCTTCAGTGGCCTATAGTTTCCCAAGTACAGGTCCTTTACCTCCTTGGTTAAATTTATTCCTGGACACCTAATTTTTTTGTTGCAAGAGTAAATGGAATTTTTTTAAGTTTATCTCACTTTTTAAAAGATTTTATTTATTTATTTTTAGAGAGAGGGGAAGTGAGGGAGAAAGGGAGGGAGAGAAACATCACTGTGTGGTTGACTCTCATGCACCCCCTACTAGAGGTCTAGCCTGCAACCCAGGCATGTGCCTTGACTGGGACTTAAACTGGTGACCCTTTGGTTAACAGGCCAGTGCTCAATCCACTGAGCCACACCGGCCAGGGCTTAGTTTCTCTTTCTGATAACTCATTATTGGTGTATACAAATGCCATCAATTTCTGGGTATTAATTTTGTATACTGCTGCTTTGCTGAATTCATTCAGTAGGTCTAGTATTTTCTAGGAGGACTCTATAGGGTTTTCTATGTGCAATATCATGTCCTCTATGAATACTGACAGCTTTACTTCCTTCTTTCCAGTTTGGATGCCTTCTTTTTTGGTTCTACTTGTCTGATAAACCCATGCCTGTATGAGCAATTGATATTTGACAAAGGTGGCAAGAGCATACAATGGAGCAAAGACAGTGTCTTCATTAAATGGTGTTGGGAAAACTGGACTGGTACATGCAAAAAAAAAAATGAAACCAGACTTCTGGCCAAGATGGAGGTATAGGTAGATACACTGTGCCTCCTCGCACAACTAAAAGGACAACCACAAATTTAAAAACAAAAAACAACCAAAACTGCCAGAAAATCAAACTGTAGGGATATCCAACAACCAAAGAGTTAAAGAAGAAACATTCATCCTGACCAGCAGGAGAGGAGCAGATGAAAAGCTGGGGCAGAGAGGACTTATGGTAACGTGGCTGCTGGAAGACTGAGGCAGATGGCAGCTGGAGGACTGGGAGAGGCAGTGGCTGGCAGAACAGGTAGTCCTATATTGGCATGTAGATAAACCAGGAGGAACAACTGGGGAGCAAGGCAGATGGAGCAACCCATGTTTCCAGCATGGCGAAATAAAGCCTCAAAACCTTTGACTGAAAAAACCCGCGAGTGTTGCGGCAGTGGAAGAAACACTCAGCCACACAGGAGAGTTCATTGGAAAGACCTACAGGGTCCTAGAACATACACAAACCCACCCACCCAGGAATCAGCACCAGAAGGGCCCAATTTGCTTGTGCATAGTGGATGAGTGACCAAAAGCTGGCAAGAACTGAGCAAGAAGCACTGTTTCCTCTCATATCCCTCCTCCACATACAACAACAAAATGCAACAGTGTGGAGTGCCCCACCCTGGCAAATACTAAGGTTCCTCCCCTTAGTACATAACAGGCACACTGAGACAAAAAAAATACAGCCCAAATGAAACAACAGATCAAAGCTCCAGAAAAATTACAACTAAGCCCTGAAGAGATAGCCAACCTATCAGATGCAGAGTTAAGGACATTGGTCATCAGGATGCTCAGAAAACTGGTTGAGTATGGCCGCAAAATAGAAGAAAAAGTGAAGACTATGAAAAGTGAAATAAAGGAATGTGCACAGGGAACCAACAGTGATGCAAAGGAAACCAGGACTCAAATCAATGTTTTGAAGTAGAAGGAAGAAATAAACATTCAACCAGAACAGATTGAAGAAACAAGAATTCCAAAAATAAAGAGAGGCTCAGGAACCTCCAGGACAATGTTAAACCTTCCAACATCCAAATCATAAAGGTGCCAGAAGGAGAAGAGGAAGAAATTGAAAACTTATTTGAACAAATAATGAAGGAGAACTTTCTCAGTCTGGCAAAGGAAATAGACATCCAGGAAGTCCAGGAAGCTCAGAGAGTCCAAAAGTAGTTGGACCCAAGGAAGCACACACCAGGGCACATCATAATTACATTAGGCAAGATTAAAGATAAGAAGAAAGTCTTTTTAAAAAATATTTTGATTTATTCATTTTTAGAGAGTGGGGAAGAGAAAGAGAAAGAGAGGGAGGAAAATATCAGTGTGTGGTTGCCCTTTCCATGCCCTGTACTGGAGCTCTGGCCCACAACCCAAGCATGTGCCCTGACTGGGAATCAAACTGGTTACCCTTTGGTTTGCAGCCCACGCTCAATCCATTGAACTACACCAGTCAGGGAGATAAGGAGAGAATCTTAAAGGCAGCAAGAGAAAAGGAGTCAGTTACCTACAAAGGAGTTTCCAAAACACTATCAACTGATTTCTCAAAAGAAACCTTACAGGCAAGAAGGAGCTAGAAGGAAGTTTTTGAAGTCATGAAAGGCAAGGACCTACAACCAAAATGACTCTGTCCAGAAAAGTTATCATTTAGATTGGAAGGGCAGATAAATTCTTCCCAGATAAGGTCAAGTTAAAGGAGTTCATCATCACCAAACCCATATTATATGAAACGTTAAAGGGATTTATCTAAGAAAAACTAGATAATCAAAACTATGAAAAGTAAAATGACAACACACAAGTATCAACAACAAAATCTAAAAAAAAAAAAAAAACCAAAACACACTAAGGAAACAACTAGCATAGCAACAGAATCACAGAAATGGAAATCATATGGAGAGTTATCAGTGGGGAGGTGGAGGGAGGAGAAGGGGGAAAAGGTACAGGGAATTAGAAGCATAAATGGTAGGTAGAAAACAGACAGGTAGAGGTACTGAATAGTATAAGAAATGGAGAAGCCAAATAACCTATATGTACAACCTATGGACATGAAATAAGGCCGGGGGGTGGGTGATGGTCATGTATGGGGGCATGCAGGGTGGAGGGGAATGAAAGGGATAAAAATGGTATAACTGTAATAGCATAATCAATGAAATATACTAAATGAAACTAGACCACTAACTTACACAACACACAAAATAAATTCAAAACTGATAAAAGACTTAAATGTAAGCCTTGAAACCATAAAAATCCTAAAAGAAAACATAGAGAATAAAATCTCTATGTTTCAGCATAGAAATATTTTTGCCAATATATCTCCTAAGGCACTTAAACAAAGAAGAAAATAAACAAACTGTACTACATTAAACTAAAAAGCTTCTGTACAGCTAAAGAAGCCATCAGTAAGACAAACATGGAACATTTTTACCAGTGATACATTTGACAAGGATTTAATCTACAAAATATACAATTAACTAATACAACTCAATGCCAGGAAGACAAACAACCAAATTAAGAAATGGGCAAAAGACCCAAGCATACACTTCTTCAAAGAGAACAGAGTGCCTGTAGACATATGAAAAAAATGCTGAGCATCACTGATCATCAGAAAATGCAAATTAAAACCTCAATGAGATATTACTTTACACCTGTCAGAATGGCTACCATCATTAAATCAATAAACAAGTGTTTGCGAGGATGTGGAGAACAGGAAACTTTAGTGCCTTGTTGGTAGGAATGCAGACTGGTGCTGCTACTGTGGAAAACAAAATGGGGTATCATTAAAAATGTAAAAATGGGGGTGCAAGATGGTGGAGGAGTGAATAGAAGCCACTAACCTCCTTCCAGGACCAATCTGGATTTACAGGTAAATTGTGAAACTATCACCCAGAACAAACAACTGAACAATAGAGAGAGAGAAGCCTCATAACCTCAGACAGATGGAAGAATTAGCTTAAGCACCAACTGACTGAAAATTAGTCAATTTTAGGCATACAAAAGCCTTGTACTGACAGTTACACAGGAGAAATTTAGAAACCACTTGAAGAAAAACTAACCCCTATTCTCCACAGGCTATTCCAAAACACCCAAGAAATGGGAAGACTCCCAAACTCTTTTTACAAAGCCAACATCATCCTAATGCCAAAACCAGATAAAGACACAACAAAGAAAGAAAACTACAGGCCAATATCACTGATGAACATAGACATTAAAATCCTTAACAAAATATTGGCAAGTCAAATACAGCAGTGCATCAGAAAGATCATACACCATGATCAACTGGGATTTATTCCAGGAATGCAAGGATAGTACAGCATTCACAAGTCAATAAATGTGATTCACCACATAAACAAAATTAAGGATAAAAGCCACATGGTTATATAAGTAGCTACAGAACAAACTTTTGAAACATCCAGCACCCATTTAAGATAAAAACTCTCAGCAAAGTGGGAATAAAGGAAACATATCTAAACATAATAAAGGCCATGTATGAAAACCCACAACCAACATCATACTCAATGGGAAAAAACTACAAGCAGTCCCCTTAAGATTGGGAACAAGACAGGGATATCTGCTTTCATCTCTCTTATTCAACGTGGTACTAGAAGTCCTAATCACAGCAATCAGACAATAAGAAGAAATAAATGTCATCCAAATTGAAAAGGAAGAAGTTAAACTGCATTTATAGATGATATGATACTGTACATAGAGAACCCCAAAGATTCCACCATGAAACTACTAGAACTGATCAATGAATTTCAGCAAAGTAGTAAGATACAAAATTAATATCCAGAAATCAGTTGCACTTTTTTTGAGTTGCATTTTTATATGCCAATAATGAACTAACAGAAAGGGAAATTAAGAAACCAATCCCATTCACAATTGCTTCAAAGAGAATAAAATACCTAGGAATAAACCTAACCAAGGATGTAAAAGACCTGTACTCAGAAAATTATGATGCTGGGGAAAGAAATTGAAGAAGATAAAAATAAGTGCAAGCACATACTGTGTTTATGGATAGGAAGAATTAAGATTATTAAAATGTCCATACTACCCAAAGCAATGTATAGATTCAATGAAATTCCTATCAAAATTCCAATGATGTATTTCACAGAACTAGAAAAAGTATTTCAAAAATGCATGTAGAGCCATAGAAGGCTATGTGTAGCAACAGTGATCCTGAAAAAGTAGAACAAAGTTGGAGAAATCACACTACCTAATATCAAGCTAAATGACAAGGCCATAGTAATAAAAACAGCCTTGTACTGGCACTAAAACACACACATACATCAATGGAACAGAATGGAGACCCCAAAAATAAACCTAAACCTTTATAGTCTATTAATATTTCACAGAGGAAGCAAGCACATACAATGGGCTAAAGATAGTTTATTCAATAAATGGTGTTGGGAAAATTGGACAGATAAGTGCAGAAAAATGAAACTAGACCACCTTCCTACACCACACAAGAGAATAAATTCAAAGTGAATTGCCCTAGCTGGTGTGGCTCAGTGGATTGGTCACTGGCCTATGAACCAAAGGGTCGCCAGTTCAATTCCCAGTCAAGGCACATGCCTGGGTTGCAGGCTAGACCTCTAGTAGGGGGTGCATGAGAGTCAACCACACAGTGATGTTTCTCTCCCTCTCTTTCTCTCTCCTTTCTCCTCCCTCTAAAAATAAATAAAATTTAAAGAAAAATGGATTAAAGACTTAAATATTAGACCTAAACCAGAAAAATAGTAGAAGAAAACACAGGCAGCAAAATTTCAGACATTACTGGTAGAAATATTTTTATCTGATATATCTCCCCAGGCAAGGGAAACAAAAAGAAAAATAAACAAATAGACTGTTTAAAACTAAAAAGTTTTTGCACAGCAAAAGAAATCATCAACAAAATAAAAAGAAAAGCCACAGAATGGGAGAATATTATCCCTGATATATCTGATAAGGGATTAATATATAAATTTATAAAGTAATTACAAATTAACACTAAAAAACTCCCAACCCAATTAAAAATGTGCAAAGGCACTGCACATGAAACATTTTCAAAGACAGATCACATGATAGGACACAAAACAAGCCTCAACAAATTCAAGAAAATTGAAATCACATCAAGCATTTTCTCTGACCACAAGGGACTGAAACTAGAAACCAACCTCAAGGAAAAAACTAAAAAACACTCAAATTCAAGGAGATTGAAAAGCATGCTATTAAACAATGAATAGGTCAAGAATGAAGTCAAGGAGGAAATCAAAAAGTTTCTGGAAAGAGAAAATGAACTCACAACAGTCCAAATTTTACAGGAAACAGTGAACACAGTCCTGATAGGGAAGTTCATAGTGATACAGGCCTACATAAAAAAGATAGAAGCACTTCAAATAAACAACCTAACCTTACATCTACAAGAACTTGATGAACAACAACAAAAAAAGAACAGAGCAAGTAGAAGGAAGGAAAGGACCAAGATCAGAGCAGAATTAAGTGACATAGAGACTAAAAGAACAATTCTAAGGATCAATAAACCCAGGAGTGGGTTCTTTGAAAAGGTAATCGAAATTGATAAGCCTCTATGCAGACTCATCCAGAAAAAAAAAAGAACCCAAATAAACACAATCAGAAATGAAAGAGGAGAGATTACAACTGATGCCACAGAAATACAAAGGATTGTAAGAATTTAATACAAAGTAGTGTATGCCAAGAAATTAAAAAACTTGGGTGAAATGGACAAATTTCTAGAAAAATATAATATTCAAAAACTGAATGAAGAAGCAGAAAACATGAACAGCTGATGATATCAAAGGAGCCATCAAAAAACTCCCAGCACACAAAAGCTCTGGACCAGATGGTTTCACAGGAGAATTTTACAAAACACTTAAGGAAGAGCTAACCCCTACCCTTCACAGACTATTCCAAAAAATCCAAGAACACAGAAGACTCCCAAACTCTTTTTATGAAGCCAGCATCATCCTAATCCCCAAACCAGATAAAGACAAAGAAAGAAAACTACATGCCAATATTGCTGATGAACTTAGATGCTAAAATCCTCAACAAAATATTGCCAAACTGCATCCAGCAATACATGAAAAAGATCATGCACCATGATCAAATGGGATTCATCCCAGGGATGCAAGGATGGGACGATATTTGCAAATCAATAAACTTAACACATCACACAAACAAAAGGAAATCCAAAAATCACATGATCATATCAATAGACGTGGAAACAGCATTTGATAAGGTACAGCACCCATTTTTGATAAAAACTCTCAGCAAAGTGGTAATACAGGGAGCATTCCTCAACATAATAAAGGCCATATACAAGAGACCTACAGCCAACATGATACTCAATGGACAAAAATGAAAAACTTTCCCACTAAGATCAGGAACAAGACAAGGATGTCTGCTTTCACCACTTCTATTCAACATAGTATTAGAAGTCTTAACCACAGCAATCAGACAAGAAAAAGAAATAAAAGGCATCCAAATTGGAAAAGAGGAAGCAAAACCATCATTGTTTGCAGATGACATGATAGTGTACATAGAAAATCTTATAGACTCCACCAAAAAACTACTCGACCTAATAAGTGAATTTGTCACAACAGGAGGATAAAAAGTCTATATTAAAAAACCAAAGGCATTTTTGTACATGAACAATGAATTATCAGAAACAGAAATCAGGAAAAGAAATCCCATTTGATACAGCAACAACAACAAAAAAATAAAGTACCTAGGAATACACCTAACTGAGGAGGTAAAAGACCTGTACTTGGAAATCTGTAGAACAATGAATAAAGAAATTGAGGAAGACACAAACAAATGGAAGCATGTACCATGTTCATGGACAGGAAAAATTAACATAATCGAGATGTCCATACTACCCAAAGCAATTTATAGATTTAACACAATTCCTATTAAAGCACCACTGATATATTTCACAGATATAGAACAAATATTTCAAAAATCTATATAGCACCATAAATGATCCCAAATAGCTGCAGTAATTCTGAGAAATAAGAACAAAGTAGGAGGGATTACAATGCCTAATATCAAACTCAAGTATGAGGCCACTGTAATCCAAGTAGCCTGGTGCTGACCTAAGAACAGACACATAGAACAATGGAATAGAATAGAGAGCCCAGAAATAAACCCAAGCCTCTATGGTCAATTAATATTTGACAAACAGGGCAGAAGCATAAGATGGAGTAAACATAGCCTCTTCAACAAATGGTGTTGGGAGAGCCACACACTTCCATGCAAAAAAAAAAAAAAAAAATCAACCCCTATCACCAACTTACACCATACACAAAAATAAATTCAAGGTGGAAAAAAGACTTAAATACAAGTCACAACACCAGAAAAGTCCTAGAGGAGAACATGAGCAAGAAAATCTCACATATTCCACAGAGCAATATTTTCACCAATATGTTCCCTAGAGCAAGGGACATAAGGGAAAGAATAAACAAATGAGATCTCATCAAAATAAAAAAGCTTGTCCATGGCTAAAGACAACAACATTAAAATGAAAAGAGAACCAAACGTATGGGAAAACATATTTGCCAATGATACCTCAGAAAAGGGCTTGATCTCCAAAATGTACAAAGAACTCACATGACTCCACTTCAGGAAAACAAACAACCCAATTAAAAATGGGCAAAGGACTTGAACAGACACTTTCCAAAAAGGACATATAGAGGGCCCAGAGACATATGACAATATGCTCAGCATGACTAGCCATTGGAGAGATGCAAATTAAAACCACAATGAGATACTTCTTCACACCACTTAGAATGGCCATCATAAACAAATGAACAAACAAGTGTAGGAGAAAATGTGCAGAAAAGGGAACAGTAGAACAGTGTTTGTGGGAAATACAGGGTGTTGCAGTCACTGTACAGAATTTCTTCAAAAAAATGAAAAACAGAATTGCCTTTTAACCCAGCAATTCCACTGCTGGGATTATACCCTAAAAACTCTGAAACACCAATCCCAAAGAACTTATGCACCCCGATGTTTATAGCAGCACAATTTACAGTAGGCAAGGTCTGGAAGCAACCTAAGAGTCTATCAGTAAATGAATGGATCGAAAAACTATGGTACTCTTACACAATGGAATACTGAACAGCAGAAAGAAAGAAGGAGCTCCTACCCTTTGTGACAGCATGGATGGTACTGGAGAGCATTATGCTAAGTGAAATAAGCTAGGCAGTGAAAGACAAATACCATATGAACTCATTTATAAGTGGAACCTAATTGACATAACAAACAAGGAAGCAAATATAACCAGAGACATTAAAATTAAGTACAATCTGACAGTAACCACAGGGGAGTTGGGAGGGGATATAATGGGGGGAGAGAGTGAAGGGTTCTCAGGAACATGTATAAAGGACACACAGAAGAAAACAAAGGGGGTAAGATCGAGGATGGGAGGTGAGGATCAATGGGGTGGGGGGAGTGGTGTGGGAAAAATGGAGACAACTGTACTTGAACAACAATAAAAATAAATAAATAAATAAATAAATAAATAAATAAATAGTAAAAAATGCAAGAATCAAAAATAAAAATAAAAATAAATTAAAATGGGTAAAGGACCAGAATAGCCACTTCTTAAAAGTAGACATGCAGATGGTCAATAGACATATGAAAAGATGCTTAATATCACTAATCATCAGAGAAATGCAAATTAAAACCACAATGAGATATCATCTCTCTCCTGTCAGAATGGCTATCATCAATAAATCAACGGACAACTGCGGCTAAGGATGTGGAGAAAGGGGAACCCTTTTGCACTGTTGGAAGGAATGCAGACTGGTGCAACTGCTGTGGAAAGCAGCATGGAGATTTCCCAAATAATTAAAAACAGATCAGCTTTTTGACCCAGCAATCCTACTTGTTGGAATATATCTAAAGAAACCCAAAACACAAATTTGAAAGAACATAAGCACACCTATGTTCATTGCAGCATTATTTACAATCACGAAGATATGGAAGCAGCCCACATGTCCATCAATAGATGACTGTATAAAATAACTATGGGCCATTTACACAATGGAATTCTACTCAGCTGTAAGAAAGCAGAAAATTTTACCCTTGCAACAGCATGAATGGACTTGAAGAACACAATGTTATGTGAAATAAGCCAGTCAGAGAAAGACATATACCATATGATTTCACTTATATGTGGAATCTAGTGAACAAATTGAACTATCATGCAAAACAGAGACACACTCAGATGAAGGACAGGTGACTGGTATTGAGGGTGAGTGGAAGAGGGATTGAACAAAAAAAAGGACTAGTGGAAATAGACAACAGTGAGGTGATTGCTGGGTGGAGGCAGTTATAAGGAACTAATTGGTAATAGAAAAACATAATAAAGATCTTATAAAAATAAGTAAAATAAAAAGTTGTGGTACATTTATACAATGGAATACTATGCAGCAGTAAAAAATAAGGAAACTTTTACATTTTGCTACAGGATGGTTGGCCCTTGAGAAAATTATGCTAAGTGAATTAAGCCAGTCAATGAAAGAAAAATACCTCTTAATCTCATTTACATGTGGAATCTAAAGAACACAATAAACTATTGAACAAAACTGTAACAGAAGCTTCAATACATAAAACAGACTGAAAGCTGCTGGAAAGGAGGTGGGGAACCAGGATGAAAGATAGTGAAAGGATTGACCAAAGAACATTTATGCACAACCCATGGATACAGACAACAATATGGGAATTGGCTGTGGGTGGGAAGAGCATGGGTTTGGAGAGAAGTGGGGAGAGGGAGAAAAAGTAGCAACAACTGTAACAGCATAAATAATAAAAATGAAGTTAAAAATTTATACAGGAAGAAACCCATATGTTATGTTTATATGTCAATAATATCACAATAAAGCTGGGTGAAATGGTTTTAGAGAAGAATATTGTGTATTATACCCTAATGGCCTAAAAGTAAATAAATAAAAATAAAATATGTGTGAGGGACACTTATCTTTTCATTTTATTATAAATTATATTTTATTGATTATGGTATTACAGATATCCTGATTTTCCCCCCTTTTCCCACCTACACCCAGTACCTGCCACTACCACAAGCAATTCCCCTACCATTGTTCACATGCATGGGTCATGTGTGTAAGTTCTTTGGCTATTCCATTTCCTATACTGTACTTTAGATCTCCATGGCTATTCTGTAAGTACCTATTTGTGTTACTTAATTCCCTCACTTCTTCACTCATGCTCTCCCACACCCCACTCCCATCTGTCAACCATCAAAATGCTCTCAAAATCCATGATTCTTTGTTACTGTTTGCTTAGTTTTTTTTCCAGTTCAATTGTTGATAGATTTGTATTTTTTGCCATTTTATTGTTTACATTGTCAATTTTCTTTTTCTTTTTTCTTCAAATACTTTTTTCTTTGTCTATTAACATGACCATATACTTTTTCTTAATTGTTGTTCTTGTACAGTTTTCTGTTTTCTACTCCCATCCCAGCCCACTGTCCCAGCCCTCCCCTCTCATTTCCACCCCACCTAGTTTTTGTCCATGTGTCTTTTATACTTGTTGCTCTAAACGCTTCCCCTGTTCCCCTGGAATTCCTTCCCCTCTCCCCTCTGGTGACTGTCAGCCTGTTCTCAGTTTCAGTGACTTTGGTTATATTATGCTTCTTTGTTTGTTTTGTTGATTAGGTTCCTGTAAAACATGAGATCATATGGTTTTTGTCTTTCACCTCCTGGCTTATTCACTTAGCATAATGCTCTCCAGTTCCATCCATGCTGTTGCAAAGGGTAGGAGCTCCTTCTTTCTTTCTGCTGCATAGAATTCCAAGGTGTAAATGTACCATATTTTCTTGGTCCATTCATTTACTGATGGGCACCTAGGTTGCTTCCAACACTTGGCTATTGTAAATTGTGCTGCTATGAATATTGGGGTGCATAGTTTCTTTTGGATTGTTGTTTCAGGGTTACAAGGATATAATCCTAGCAGTGGAATTGCTGGGTCAAAAGGTAGATCCATTTTTAGTTTTCGTAGAAAATTCCATACTGCTTTCCATAGTGGTTGTACCAATCTGTAATCCCACCAACAGTGCACTAAGGTGCCCTTTTCTCCACAACCTCTCCAACACTTGTTGTTTGTTGCTTTGTTTATGATGGCCATTCTGACTGGTGTGAAGTGGTATCTCATTATGGTTTTAATTTGCATCTCTCTGATAGCTAGTGATATTGAGCATCTTTTCATGTGTCTCTGGATCCTCTGTATGTCCTCCTTGGAGAAGTGTCTGTTCAAGTCTTTTGCCCATTTTTTAATTGGTTTGCTTGTCTTCTTAGAGTGGAGTCACGTGAGTTCTTTATATATTTTGAAGATTAAACCCTTGCCTGAGGTATCATTGGAAAATATGTTTTCCCATATAGTTGGTTCTTTTTTTTATTTTAATACTGTTTTGTTTAGCCATGCAGAAGCTTTTCATTTTGATGAGATCCCATTTGTTTATTCTTTCCTTTATGTCCCTTGCTTTAGGGGGCATATCAGTAAAAAGCTTGCTGGGTGAAATATCTGAGATTTTCCTGCCTATGTTCTCCTCTACAACTTTAATGGTGTCACGGCTTATATTTAAATCTTTCATCCACCTTGAATTTATTTTTGTGTATGGTGTAAGTTGGTGTTCAAGTTTCATTTTTTAGCATGTAGCTTTCCAGTTCTCCCAACACGACTTGTTGAAGAGGCTACTTTTACTCCAATTTATGTTACTGCCTGCTTTGTCCAATATTAATTGACCATAGAGACTTGGGTTTATTTCTGGGCTCTCTGTTCTATTCCACTGGTCCATGTGCCGGTTTTTGTGCCAGTACCAGGCTGTTTTGATTACAGTGGCCTTGTAATACACTTTGGTGTCAGGTATTGGGATCCCACATACTTTGCTATTCTTTCTCAATATTACTGCAGCTATTTGAGGTCATTTATGGTTCCATATAAATTACTGAAGTGTTTGTTCTATGTCTGTGAAATATGCCATTGGTACTTTGATAGGTATTGCATTGAATCTGTAAATTGCTTTGGGTAGTATGGACATTTTGATGATATCAATTCTTCCGATCCATGAACACAGTGTATGTTTCCATTTGTTTGTGTCTTCCTTGATTTCTTTCTTCAGTGTTGTGTAGTTTTTTTTTGCATATAGGTCTTTTACCTCCTTGGTTAGGTTTATTCCTAGGTATTTTATTTTTCTTTTTGCTATATCGAACGGGATTTTTTTCTTGACTTCTGCTTCTGCTGTTTCATTGTTGGTATACAAAAATGCCTTTCATTTCTGGATGTTGACTTTGCATCCAGTTGTTTGGCCAGATTCATTTATTACATCGAGCAGCTTTCTGGCCGAGGCTATAGGATTTTCTATGTACATTATCATGTCATCTGCAAACAATGATAGTTTTGTTTCCTGCTTTCCAATTTGGATGCCTTTTATTTCCTTTTCTTGTCTAATCACTGGGGCTAAGACTTCCAATACTATATTAAATAGAGGTGGTGAAAGTGGACATCCCTGTCTTGTTCCTGATCAAAGTCGAAAAGTTTTTAGTTTTTGCCCATTGAGTATGATGTTGGCTGTAGGTCTCTCATATATGGCCTTTATTATGTTGAGGAATGCTCCCTCAACTCCCACTTTGCTGAGTGTTTTTATCATAAATGGGTGCTATACTTTATCAAATGCCTTTTTTGCTTCTATTGATATGATCATGTGATTTTTGTCTTTGCTTTTGTTTATGTGATGTATAACATTTACTGATTTGTGAATGTTGAACCATCCTTGTATCCCTGGGATGAATCCCTCTTTGTCATGGTGTATGATCTTTTTAATGTATTGTTGGATGTGGTTTGCTAATATTTTGTTAAAAATTTTAGCATCTCTGTTCATCAGGGATATGGGTCTGAAGTTTTATTTCTTTGTTATGTCTTTATCTGTTAAGGGGATTAGAATGATGCTGGCTTCATAAAGAGTTTGGGAGTCTTGCATCATTTTGGATTTTTTCGAAAAGGTTGTGAAGGAAAGGGGTTAGCTCTTCCTTAAAAATGCTTTGTAAAATTCTCCTGTGAAACCATCTGGTCCAGGGCTTTTGTGTGTCGGGAGTTTCTTGATTACTGCTTCTATATCATCTGCTGTGATTGGTCTGTTCAGGTTTTCTGATTCTTCTTCATTGAGTTTTGAGAAATTATATTTTTCTAGAAACTTGTTAATTTCACCTAGTTTTTAAAATTCCTTGGCAAACAGTTCTTCACAGTAATTTCTTACAATCCTTATTATTTCTGTGGTGTCAGTTGTAATCTCTCCTCTTTCATTTCTGATTGTGTTTATTTGGGTCCTCTCTTTTTTTCTTGATGAACCTGCTTAAAGGCTGTCAATTTTGTTTATCTTTTCAAAGAACCAGTTCCTTGATTCATTGCTCCTTTCAATTGTGCTTTTAGTGTCTATGTCATTTGATTCTGCTCTGATCTTGGTTATTTCCTTTCTTCTATTTGCTCTGGGCTGTTTTTGTTGCTGTTCCCCAAGTTCTTGTAGGCATAGGGTTAAGTTTTTTGTTTCAGATGTTTCTATCTTTCTTCGGTAGGCTTGTATCACTATGAACTTCCCTCTGAGGACTGCTTTTGTTGTGTCCCATAAGTTTTGGGTTGTTGTGAGTTCATTTTCATTTGTTTCGAGAATTTTTTTTATTTCCTCCCTAATTTCATTCTTGACATACTCATTGTTTAATAGCCTGCTATTCAATCTCCATGATTTTGAGGATTTTGGGTTTTTCCCCTTGGGGTCATTTTCTAGTTTCAGTGCCTTGTGGTTGGAGAAAATGCTTGATATTTTCAATTTTCTTGGATTTGTTGAGGTTAGTTTTTTGTCCTATCATGTGGTCTATCTTTGGGAATGTTCCAGGTGAATTTGAAAAGAATGTGTATTTAGTTTCTTTGGGATGAAGGGTTCTATATATATCAGTTAAGTCCATTTCATCTAGAGTGTTGTTCAATGCCACAATATCTTTGTTGATATTTTGTTTAGAAGATCTGTCCATTTTTGACAGTGGGATGTTAAAATTCCCTACTATAATTGTGTTGCTTTCAATATCTTTCTTGAAGTCCTCAAAGATTTTCTTGATGTATTTAGTTGCTCCTATGTTGGGTTTATAGATATTTACAATGTTTATGTCTTCTTGGTGGATTCTTCCCTTGAGTATTATGAAGTGACCTTCTGGGTCTCTCTTTATGGCTCTTTTTCTGAAGTCTATTTTGTCTGATATGAGTATTGCTACCCCGGCTTTTTTTTTCCTGTCCATTTGCTTGGAAATTTGTTTCCAGCCCTTCACTTTGAGTCTGTGTAGGTCTTTTGTCATGAGGTGGGTCTCTTGTAGGCAGCATATGTGTGGGTCATGCTTTCTTATCCATTCAGCTATTCTATGTCTTTTGATTGGAGCATTTTATCCATTTATGTTTAAGGTTATTGTTGATAGGTACTTATTCATTGCCATTTTGGTTCCTGTGTTCCTCTCCCTCTCTTTCTCCTTTCCTTCCTTTCCTTGAAGCAGGCCCTTTAGTATCCCTTGCAGAGGTGGTTTGGTAGCAGTGTATTCTTTTAGACTTCTTTTGTCTGGGAAGCTCCTTATTTGGCCTTCTATCTTGATTGAAAGCCTTGCTGGGTAAAGTAGTCTTGGTTGCAGGCCTCTGGTTCTCATTACTTGGAATATTTCTTGCCATTCTGTTCTGACTTGTAGTGTTTCCATTGAGAAGTCAGCTGCTAATCTTATTGGGGCTCCCTTGTATGTTACTTCCTTTTTCTCCCTTGCTGTCTTTAAGATTCTCTCTTTGTCTTGCAATTTTTCCATTTTAATTATGATGTGTCTTGAAGTGGGTCTCTTTGGGTTTTTCTGGATTGGTACTCTCTGTGTTTCCTGGATTTGTGTGACTTTTTCTCTCATCAAATTAGGGAAGTTTTCCATCATTACTTTTTCTAATAGGTTTTCTATCCCTTGCTCTTCTTTTTCTCCTTCTGGTATCCCTATTATAC